>JAVQJD010090106.1:20000-48512 GCA_036023655.1 Nannoperca australis | reverse complement strand
ACACACACACACACACACACACACACACACACACACACACACACACACACACACACACACACACACACACACACACACACACACCAAAATGACCAGCCTCTTCCCACAAATGTATATAGACTAGGTTAATGCAAATTAAATCCTCGCACAGGGGTGTAACTCATTCCTGGTCTCTTAGGTTGCACTGCCAAAATAATTCCTTTGTTTTGTAGTTGCTGCACACAGGAATAGCAATGTCTAAATCCCTGTGGGTATGGTTGTGCCCCCCAAATTGCCAGGTGTTTAGTTGCATCACTGTCACCCTGATGAGATGTTCCACCTGTCTAGGATTTCAAAGGTGAAAAGAGCACTTTGTGCCATGCACTGTGCAAGGGTGAAATGCTACTGGTGCCACTGTAAGGACGGCCTGAGTGTAAAAAGGTGGTGCAATAGTCTACTCCTTTAAAATATCTGAAGAGTGCCAGATGAGTGTTGGAAGTAGCACACTGGCACACAGGCTTAATTGGGACTACTTGTTGGTGTTTTTACTGTAACTGGCTCTTCTTTGCTAGAAAGAAACCCTTTGAAGCCTTTTAGTGGTCCCCATCTCATGAATGCTAAGCTACCTTTGATCTTGTGCTTGAAATGGCAGAGCAAATTTCTTGTGTGAACCATTTCTTCTTCACCATTTAAAAAAAAAAAACTAAAAAACCCAGCAACAAATATTTTGTTGTTGACATACACAGCTGTTTGTCACAAATGTCAAAGCTTTGCAACCTTCAACATGAGACCATTGTTTTCAGATCGAGTGTGAACATAACATTATACTTTCACTTGGATACATTGGTAATAAACTTTTCTTTACTACTAGCTTCAACATTAAAAGAGCACAAAATGTATGTATAGCTTCAATGCAGTATCAGTGTATATCAGCACCATCACAAGAGAGATATTTAGCAGAAAACTGAAGTGAGAATTACTTTTTCCCTCTACTTATTAAACAAAACTCCTTTCACAACAGCTGTCTTCTAGTAATTTAAGGTCTTGACAAAAGTGATGTGAAAGTGATGACAAAGCACATTTTTCACAGCTGTCTTTAAAAAAAAAATAAATAAATAAAAGCATTCAAAAAGCCTAAAGCAAACTCACTGAGGTCTGTAGCATGCTATACATATCCAGATTGGGCTTAATGTTCCAGTGAAAGCGAAACACTGTCTTTCTATAATATTTTCCTTTCCAACAATCTATTTATTAGTTGAGATGAAGGTGTCTGACATTAAGATCGGCTTACAACACTAGTAAAAAAATACTGTGAAAAGTCTCTTGTGGTATGTTTCAACCCCTATCATAGTAGTGACAGCTTATATGGTGTTCAGTCTGTTGGTTCCATGAGCTGACTGGAAGACAGCAATGTGTAGGTCTCCTTTTGAGGCCAATTTGATACACATTAAATCAGTGATTACCGGACCAAAGATAAATCTTAAGCAGCCAATACCATGATTAGATTTTCATTTTCTTTTGATGGAATATGTTGCCATTTTATGTCTTCTTTACCTCTCTCAGTGACGACGAGAAGCAAGAATTTCAGTATAAAATCAATAGTTGTGTAATAATTAGGATGTAAACTGAAAAGCCTGCTTCACATTTTAATAACCATGGAAGAAAATGTCCTGGTATTACAAAATTAAAAAATGTATCAACTCAAAATAATATTTTCAATAGGCCAGTGTTGATTAGAATTGCCTTCCTTCTCTATAAAAATTGCTTCAGGTACATCAATTTTCATGGCAAAGAGCTGCATACAAGACAACCACGTTTTCATTACTGGTGTTATCACTGGCTTCAGGTGAATCAGGGAGACAAAGATAAAAACAGTCTTACTGGACATGAGAAAGTTTGTTTCCTTAGTGCTATTACCATGTGAAATTAATTGTCATTGGGATGACAACACGGATGAAGAAGTTCACTTGGACTCTGGGAGAGTGAGGCACACAAGGAGAGTGCGCATTATTAGATAATAGAAAGGAGGAATCTCTTTTCATAATCAGTCTTTTTCAAATACGGAGGAGCCTGTGTTGATTTAGCAAAGATTCCTTCAAGGTTTGGCCTAATTCAAGTTCTGAATTGACGCAGCAATCTATCAGACCTTACGTCTGGTCATTGATTCATTATCGTTACTCTCCTACTGAGTGACCTCTTAAAAACGTGTACATGTGCATACACTTGTTCGCCTGGCTCCAGTCAAAATGTTACGCATACTGCTCCAATATTGCCAAAGACCAAACACTGCACAGACTGGGAATCAGCTCTGTGCGTAGTGACACCAGGTTGACACGGTCACTTGTGGCAACCCTGCCACAGGCCAGAGGAACACCATGACATTTAGAGTCATATTTGGCCTTAGTGGTTATCCTTTGCAGTGTCCCGTGACCTGCTGAAACTGGGCAGTCAGCATTCCTTAAATAACCAGAGCAATGGTGCAGGCTGACCAGCGTGAGGAAACAAAATCTCCACCCAGTCTCCATTACTGCCCATAGCATCCCCATTGGTCGAGACAGGAGGTAGACGGCAGCCAAGCACAAGAGCAGAACTGACTTGGTGTAAACTGACCTTCTTAGTGAAGCCTGTCACAAGTACTTGGATTGTTCATCGGCACAAAAACCTCTGGCATCTGACTCAGTGTTATTTTAAATCGGGAGGGCTTTCAGATAATTGATTATGGATAAAGTGTCAATGTGTCAACAGACAAATTCCAGTTTGTTTACTAGATGAAGAGATTGCAAGCTGAATGGATAAGAGGACGATAATGCAATCGGTCCCCCTTTCTGTGGAGACAAGGTGAAGAGCTAATACAATAATAGGGAACCCCTACTGAGATATTTGTCCTCAAAAATGTAAAATGTATACTCCCAGTTTATAATCACCAATCCATTACCTCACCACAAGACAAAAGATGGGACAACAAAAGGTTCTAACATTCAAATAAGACTACTCATCTCTCACCAGTATAATACTGAAGTGCCAGCAGACAAGATTTATTTCACTTGTCACTTCATATGCAAGCTCTGCTAGACTCTATGAATGTCCATTTTATATTTGAGACCAGCTTAATATTTGAGTTCAAAGCTCAAGCTTTTATTTTTGTGGGCTTTCTATTTTTAGAAGTTTGAAACAGCTGCATTCTTTCACAATAAAAAAAGGTAATGAAAACTCTACTGAGCTACCGAAGCAAACACTTTAAAAACACTGTTTTCCAAAACTCTGTGCTGTAACAACAGTCATCCAGAGGCAAAATTATAAACTTCTATCTGCACCCTCCATAACCTTCAGCTTGATGACACTCCAGTAGCCTTACTCATTTCCTTGCTTATGTCACTGCCAGCAAAAAAAAAAACAAAAAGACAAATTGAGTCTCTGAGCTGCCAGTCCCGCAGCAGGAGTTCTAGTTCACTTGGTCCTCAGACATACCAACAGAGGAACCAGCTGACAGTCACGTCTCATACAGGAAGCAGTCAATACACTCAACTATTGCTACTTGATGACTGCTGTTGCATAATGTACTAGGAAATATTTAATAACATAAGATTCTTAGTACAATACCACTGACTATTGGACTACTATTGTACTAACTAAATCAAGTTTTGATTTAGGCCAACATTTTGTATTTTAGTTAGCTTATATAATAATATCAAGCGTGTAAACATGTTTTGTTCTCCTACAATATAGACAAATGTATTGGCGCAATTAAGAGTTTAACTGTTCCAGCTGTAGGCATTTTTGTTGCTAGCTAGGGTCTATGATTTATCAAAGTGACTATACTGAATACTGGCATGGACCAGCCTGGATTATAAAAGCAGGTGCCTGCCAAAGTTTACACATATTCCAGTCAAACAAAAGCAAAACTGGGGTCATAAACATTATCACCTCTGTCTAATTACATCATTGACAACAGCACAACTTTTACATTGAAAAAGGCGTGTCACTCTCTTCCTCTTCTTTTACCGAGTTCCCAGCTCAGCCCTGCTGTTGGGTGCCAGCCAGGGTTTGAATTATGAGGAGGCTCAGCTTCCCTTGAAGATACCCGAGCCACACTGATAGCAATAAGAGCTCCAAGTTTGGGTTGGTGGCGTGTGTGATAATAAATAGCCCTTAATTTTATTAATAAATGATAACCCCTACAATGATTTCTTGAAGAGAAACAAACAAACGCTCTCCACCAAAGCACATGAGTTGCTAATGTAAGTCGGTCTGTACATGGAAAGCGACAAAAAAAAACATTGCATATAGCTTGAATTTCTCAGGTGAGTCGTTTTGTTTGTTTGGCGTAGGGTAGATTCTTATTTCCTGACCTAATATGAAAACAGAGAAAAAAAATAACACAAGCAAATAAGAAGCACAAATGTGATAAGGATGTTACAAAATACAAAAGACACAAAATGTGGTCAGATGTCTGTTTGCACACGTGGTCTGTGTTAGTTGAGGGACCTAATATATTTGCACGGCTCTGTGCCCGGTATTGTTGGGCTTTAATTCTTGCCTTTGAATTACAACACGCTACTTTTAAATATGCATGGCTGTGAGCACTCGTCTGTGTGGCTGACTGAGGCTCCTGTTTGTATACTAACATAATGTAATGTATACACACATATAATGTAATTAATATAGACATGCGGCACACCTGCCCGTCTGTGCATGATTACTGTGTGTCAGATGGGTGGTTTGATGGATGTTCATTATCTGTGATCATGTGAAGCTTTCGTGACTGGGCTGCAACAAAAGCTAAGAGTCACGAGTAGCGGTGTTTATATGCCTGTGTGGTCCCCAAAAGAGAAAGTACACTGTATTGTTATATATTAACATGTCTGTTTCAATGCATGAAGCAAAAAGAAAATTGATCCAATCTAAAGTATCAAATTGGAGACCCCTTCTCCAAATCTGTTGACCACGGGGATACCCCCTCCCCACAAAAACCCCCAAATGTAATTTAAAACATTTGTGCCAGCTAAAAAAGGTACAACATTCCCAAAATGGCGCAGCAGTAGGATACTGCACTGAACCTTCACCACAAACCAAGCACAGCACCCACTATTATACCATGCAGACATTTGATTACTCAGTAGGCCTGATCTGGTCAAGCTGTGGGGAAAGGTTTTAACTCAAATATCAGGGAAAAGGTGATACGGAGTAAGCACATAGTGAGCAATGCAGCTTAAGAGGGTAGGGAGTCTGCAAGTCTGTACAGGAAGCAATTCTCAATAAAAGGAGCATCAAAACGGGATACCAACTCGCCTCTTCCGTCCATGCATGTGTCAACTATCCCAATAAAAAGCCCAACACACAGAATTCCTGTTTATCAATCAATGTTTAAAATGTTGGATGTAAAAACATATTTTGAATATAAAACTGGCATAAGAATAATCACTATTCACATGACTTTGTGGACGTTGAACAATGGTGCTAAAGACGGGGCAGCATTCTACGCCTCAAGGAAAGCCCTGCCAATATGAACTCCATAGAGACCAATATGCTTGAGACAATCACACGTGTATTGTCCTGCATACTTATGAAAAACAACAACCTATTCTGAATCACAAGCACTACACATGACAGACGGTGGTGCAAATCCAATATGCTTTTCCATGTTTTAATCAAAATAAGGATCTGGTTTTGGCTGACATTGGTTCTTGAAGCTGGTAGTCAAACTGTGCAGGGAAATGTAGGATATGTAGGGTACATTTTCTAATCAAAGCTACATTTGGGGTAAAAAGTCAAAATAAATATGCTGAATCATCAGCAAAGCAGGTTGGTTTCAGCAGTACACATCTGTGGTTGCTCGCTTCGTGTTTTAGTCAATATTTATTGACCTATTTTCTTCCAATAATTCAAAACACAAAACATTTAGCAAAAAATCACAACTTGCAACAAATACTTTTCATTGCGAACATAACATAATGTTCAATCACCCAAATGTGAGAACAGTGTACATCGCTAGAGAACAAAATCCTTTTCCATTTCTTTAAAAACTCTTTGCCAACATAACTACTGTAGCTATATTACAATATCTTAAATATATGAGATATTATATTGACAATTCATTAAGGGTCTCACATTGGTTTAATAAACACTTAACCTACAACTAGTAGTCCTCCAATTACCTGTCACAGTTTTATTGTTCTTGCTTATCTGCTTTAGTTCTGCCGTGCACAGCCACTGAATCTGGAGATAAGGCCCTTTCCTCCTGGCCTGCCAGGTTTTCCCTGTCAAATATTTATAGAAGCTGAAACGTTAGATGGCCATCATCTACACAAGAAGCCAAGCAGCAGCAGCAGAGATCGTTTCGGAGAGCAAACCTTGAATTCCACCTCTTATTTAAAGACTACTACAGAGAAAATGCGTTGGATCTACTGTTTAATAACTTTGACGCAGTTCTAAAGGCTGTCAAGTGAACATGAGCCCTTAGTGGCAGTGAGGGGGTTGGGAAAGGAGATGGCCATCTTTCGCATGAATACTTCTCCAAATAATTCACCATGTTGTCATTAGATACTCAACCAAGGCAATGCTTTCCTCGAGTTAACTACTGAGACAAATTAAAGTCAGCGAGAAGACGGGGCTTTTATATCCAACGGTAGCTGTTACCATTCTGTGTGGGCAGCTGCTGGCTAGTTTAGCTAGCAAGGTTTGCCAGATTTTTTTTGACAGCTTAACAAACTTTCGGAAAACATCTGTTTACAGAACCGAAGTTGCTCCATGTTTAAAGTAACAATTCTTATGAGCGTTTATAGACGTCCTGGTAATGCAAGTGATCAACGACAGTTTTAAGAAAACTGTTTCGGCAACTAAAACAAACACCCTAATACAATGAAATTACTACTCGGGCTCAGTATCCAGTAGGTCTGAGCAGTGAGCTTGAAAAATGACCAAGTACGGTGTTCAGCAGTCGGTGTGGAGTGAGTCTTGGTGCGGCTACGAAACGCTGAATTGTTACCTAACGTCCAACACCGGTCAGTCTGGTCGGCCGAGAGCTGTTGGTCGCCAAAGTAGACACTTATCGAGCCAAACTAGCCAGCCTCCACCAGCCTGCCGTGGCTGTGTATCGCAGCATGAAGGCAGCAGCAGCAGAGTGGGGGACTGACCTCACTCTGCCTGTCACAGCCGCCAGGACAGAAACCAAAATGTCACAGTACCGAAAAGGGCCATTTACCTTGCTGCTCTGGTAGCCTTCAAACGCTCTCAGCGCGCTGTCAGTCAGTTTAACGTGAAAGACGGAGACATTGCTACCGTTGCTCACTCTTCCACAGGACAGTCCGTAGCACTGCTCCTCCTTCAGCGCCGCCATCTTGCTACCGTTCCCACCACGCGCACGGACGCACTCTGTCGTAAACCGAGAACTCCCGTTGCTTTTCAATGAATATTCAATGACCGGTCACTGATGATGAAGTTACTGAGCAGTAATGAAGCCCTATATAGTCACACGTGTAATGTAACAAAATTCCATTTACACTTCAGCAAACTCATGGCAACGCGATATTATAGACCTGATGCATTATAATAGTTAGTAGCCTACAATTAATCATTGACTTTTACTAAATGTAAAATGAATTCGGAGACTATTATAGGCTACGTGAATCAGAGAATCAATTTATGCTTATGATTCTAGTATATGTTGTGGTTATTAATGGGTGACATAAATCTATATTCCTCGCAGCATTTAGGAATGAGCATTGCACATCAGTAACGCGTAGGAAGAGGGAAACGAATAGGTCATCTGATTACGTCAACGAAACGTCAATGTCTGGAAAAAAACCCATCTTGGGAATATCCAGAAAACCTGGCAATATCCAGCTGTAAACAAATAAAACAGGATAACCTTAAATAGTGAACATTTAAGGCATTTAGTTATCTTGTCTTAAGAACAAGAGGGATGTTTTAATACAGTTGCTGTACAAATATGACTGCATGCATTTTAATAGAAGATGTGTCTTAAACAGACATTACTGTTTCTCAATCCTCCAAGGCCAGTTTTATAAGGCATAAATGTTGCAGAACACCCTGTAATCAGGCACATCAGGAAGACTACATGAATAGAATAGTTAAACATCACTGGATACCTTGTGTCACTGATGCTTGGGAGATACACAGGCAGAAAATGCAATACTATGAAAAAAAAAATGATAACAGACCCATTTTATTGTGATGAATATAAAATTAACAAATGCAGGGAATGCAAAGAACTTTTATTACCACTTAATTGGTCACCAACTGTTAACGAGTTTATGCAACTTTTGGCTCTGCAGGGCTACCATCCACTCTGAAAAAGCCACAGATTCAGTGGTGTCACATTATGTCAGAAAGCAATGATCAAAAACAGTGGAATAAATAAACACCCAAAGGAACATAATTATAAGGTAAACTTCACAGGCAAAAATTGTAGTGGAGAAAAACAACAACATATACACCTAACATTGTACATGAAGGGTCATCCTTCAATATTTGGTCTTAATCATCAAAAATTGAGGTATAATTGACTGAAATTGGATAATAAAAATAAACTCTCCTTCAGCATTATTCATAGAAATCAAACTGTTTACCATTCTTTGTCTTTGTTTTAAAAAGGTAATAAACTGCACCTCTTTTAACACAAAATTAGTAATTTAATAAAGTTGAGAAGAAAGTACAGTATATCTACTTTACCTAATGCTGTAATGTCTGTGTACACAAGTGACTGAAAAAGCAAACCCAGAATTGAATTGCAATCCAATATACAGTCATATATACGTATAACCACCTTTGTGAAATGTTATTTTTGTTTGCCACTGTGTCTGCATTGCTTCAATTCCATGGTACTTTTTGAGATTGCAGTTTGTTGTATTTTATTTCACTGCATTTTGTTATGAGGTATTTATTATATTTTTGCTCCTCCATATATGTTAATGAGGTGAACACAATTTTAGGAACACCTTTCAGTTGAACATCAAAACAAAGTCCAGGCTCAATACGCACCACAGAACTGACTCAACACAAATAACTTCAGTAATAATTGTAATGCATTTTACTGTACAGGTGTTTCTATTTTTCTGGTCACTTAGTGTATGAATAGAGTCTATAAAAAAAAAAAAAGGCTATGAGAAGTAGCACACAAGCCACGTACCTTGCCATCGTGTGGTCCTAAACTAATAATGCACATGCATTACACCAGTGGACATCAAACACAGTACCATAATTAAAACAAAGTGAGATTACATATTCTCTCTTGGATAGGAAGTATTAATTTAACTGCACAGCCTGATTCTTTAAAACTATAGCATAACATAGGACCATATCACAATAGCTATTTTAATAGAAAAAAATATTGTAATTTTATCATTTTAATTTGAATCTACGGTAAATTGTGTTTTATTCCGATGCTCAAATAATCTATTTCTAACGTTAACTACCAAAGATAAAAACAATGGCAGCAAAAACAGTGTTTTGCAATGTAACATATGCATAAACCCACACATTTATAAGTTTGGAACTACAGTTCCCATATGCAAATATTGATGGTTTTATTGCTTGTCACATACAGATCTCAAACATAGCAGAGAAAGGAGAGTGACAGTGAAGAGGCAACTGACCGACTGACATTTCCACCCCCTTTGACCAAAGGTCAGAAGGCACTGCCCAAATGTGCTTCTGTGTTCAGGCTCACATTGCAGTGGCTTGGTCAGGCCATAACTACAGGCTTGGTTTAATTTCTAGCAGCTATCACAACGGATAATGCTACACCGCCAATGGCTACCGCAGTGGCACCGAATAGCCACTTCCAGCTGAGACCCTGGGGAAACAAAAGGAGCAAAATGAGTAGAGTGGACGTTAAGTATGCTGGATAATATCATGACAGTGAAAAGCTCAAAGCAAGATATTCATCCGATTTAAAATACTGATACATAACTGATTTGTTTATTGCCACACAAAGGTTCCCTTGTCGATTACATACATACGACTCCAAAAGAACTAATGAAAGTGTACGAACATCATGCAGTGATGGACAGAGATTCAAGCTGTATTGTAAACCCAGCTTCTTAACACTTAAACAAATTGTTTCCTCGGGGAATAACTGTCTCACCCATGACGACTTGGCCCCGTGTTTCTGTGTACTGCTTCTGCTGCTAGTGGGGTTACCCAGCATCTTCTTATACATGGCCTGCTCTGCTCCTCTTTGCTCCGAGTTCTTCTTCACCAGCTTGGAGAGCTCTGCGTGGATAGTCTGTACAGAAGAGAAAAGACAAATAGGCTCCAGTTCAACATCCCCAACCCCTCTCTGCTCTGACTACATGAGGGAAACAAAGTCGTGCTACTGTATAACAACTCAAGACTGATATCCTTGTTAATGGCAATGCGTCAGGATGACAAAACCCTTGCATCAACAGAAATAAGTGGTCACCGATTGGCCTGGAAAGCATGACAAATGATATCACGAGGAATTTCAAAAAAAGAATAAGACAGATCCGTTTTCTTTTAACACAAGCATCGTTTAACACAAATAAATACTGGAAATAAAAGGTTTATGCCGATCTTTGTTGTCTTACGTGAAATCACAGGCTTTCATCACAAAATTAGCCTGCCATTTAGCCCGCATTTACATGCAATTCCAGGATATGGGTTCAGTTGTTGTTCCAACACTGTCTCAGATCTGAGTCACTTTACTGCTCATAAAGCTGGTGAGTGACTAAGCAAACCGCTGCTCTCAGAGACAACAAAAATGTTTATGCTTGTAAATGCGCTTCAGAAAGACTGATACAGCGCCATTACATAGAGTTTACAGCAATGTTCTATTTTATATTGGAACACAGTCTACATTTAAAAAGACATTTGTCGGGAGTGGAGAGTCAGTGTGAGTGTCTGTACAAGTTTCTACCATTAGGATTCTTGTGTTCCCATCTAATGCTAAGAGTTAACATTTACAGCAAAGTTTGTGCAGGGCACCACTGTGGTGCAATCAGCTACCCACCAAAATGACACAACACTGACTTGTCCCAAAGACAAGGATAAAGTAGGCTAAACAAACATGAAACATCCTGTCCCAACAGCATCTGTAAGTCCAAATACTTTGCCGAGACGGTTTGAGGCTGTCTAAACTGGAACCGTCAAGCCAAAAAGTAAACAAATAAAACTAGAGACAAATAAATCTCCTCTCATCCATTTGAGTTGAAGATAGAGGGCGTGAATAGCTGACACTGTAAAATATGTAGACAGCATGTTTGTCAGCTCCTGGAGAAGAGAGCCATAGCACGTCATCCTGTCACCCCATGACGCCTGCGCCTGTTTAAGACCGCCTCACTGATTATAATGGGAGCATTCTGGTATTGTCACTGAAGCACACCCACTGTTCTTGATGTTAGAACATGAGGTTATTTGGGGAGTCTTCTCATTGTTATATATGTGAGAGGCAAGTCCATTAGTATAAAAACAGAAAATTTCCCACCCGTTTAATAATGTGTGTTTACACATCGCAAACATACACAAGGTTGACAGCTGTGTACTGACAACTCTGCCGGTGCACACAATCTACAACATGAAACTTTGTACTTCAGATTGGAAAATATCACACACAAAAGGTCCATTAAAATCAGTAATCCACCTAAGATGTAGCATTGCAAAATGAAATTGTGCATTATGTTTACACTGCGTGTGTTGGATGAAAAGCTGAAGTGGCCATGTGCTGTTTAACAGATTGGTGTAGGACTCAAGTGGGGGATTCTGGGCAACAGTACTGTGCTGCTGCAGCTCACAGCTGATCCAAGAAGCCCACACACTGAGCTGAGTTGTCAAATGGCCTTGTGTAGCCAAAGAACTGCATATACCCGACTGTATAAGCAGGAGAACAAGAACAGTGGATAGGTATTAGATATGGCTGGGGTGCAGGGCAGACCTATTTACAGCAACAACATGAAAACAGATCCTCTGAAATGATGAATCAGCAGTCCACCTGACCTTGCACTACAAACTAAGTGATTTGATATTTTACCCTGTGGCACCATCTACTGGTCACAAGAAAGAAGTGCCATTCTCAATACAAACAGGCTTGTTTTACCAAATATGAATGTGAAGAGGCAAAAAGTACCTTGTTGCTTGGTTCCAACTTCAGTGCCTTCCTCAAAGTTTGAATGGCTTCGGTGTATTCACCTTGCAAGGCTAGTACCTTGAGTGAAAAAACAAACTTTTAATTAATAAACACACTTTACCACAAACTAAGAGATAGAGAAAGAACAAGAGTGATGTGTACCTTGCCCATGCGGAAAAGTGCTTTTATGTTGTCTGGCTGGTGTGCCAGGGCTGACACACAAGATTTAAGTGCTGCATCATAGTGGTCCAGTTTCAGCTGAGAAGCCGCCATGTTGTTTAAACACTTCACTTTAACATCCATCAGCTCATTCTCCTCTTCAGGACTAATGTCAACTGCAGCAAAAGAGACCATAACATAAATAGAAAGTTTAAAAGCAGTTAAAAAAAAAAAAAAGCTAACCCAAATGAAATAAAATTATAATTATGTCAATCAGTGCATCATTACAATGACTGAACATTATTTTAATCTATTCCCTGCCCATTTTTTAACCATGTCAACAAGGCCCCTCTTGTTTTCTGGGATAAATCTTAAACTTTTTGAATGCCATGCTACCCCACCTGTTACAAACCTTTACTATAATAAACTTTTCACTGAGTCCTTACTCCCTGGCCGGCATCTCACCTTTAGAATTAGACTCTGTTATCTGCAGGGCAATGCTGTATGAGTTGACAGCAAAAGCGTAGTCCCCACGCTGATAATGAACATTGCCTCGCTCTCTCTTATGGCTGGCCAGGGCAATCTTTTGTGCAGGAGCCAGCAGCTCCAGGTCTGGGCCATCAGTGGCTTCCAGCAGTTCCACTTCTAGGGACAGCTCAGCATTGGGGGGAACCTCAGGTTCAAGACTGGAAAGATAAAGGAAAGAAGGAAGCATCAATCACTACATTACACACAAGAAATTTCGACTGTCTCATGTCCCAATGAAAGTGTGTGTCACAGGTGGGCTTAAAACATCCAGGAAGCCCAGAACAGAGTTTGGAGAGATAAAAAAAACCTAAGCAGTTTTGTTAAAATGAAAGAAAGGGAATATGCACATGTTTGGGAATTAATAGTAAAATTAAAGGTAAGTTTAAGTATGAAATTGCAGCTTTAGTATGATTTAAATTTTGTTTAAATGAAACTTGCAGTTTATACAGCCTTTAGTGGTTAGATTAAAACACATCTCTACCTCCCACGGGCACCATATGCATATTTTGCATCAGTCTGAATGAGGGCCTTCTCTCCCATTTCCATGAGCAGCACTGTGAGATCCAGAGCCTGAAAAAGAGAACAATCTCAATGCATTAAGATATGCATGCACAACGTAACACAAACTACTGTCAGCAGCATAAAGCAAAATATGCAAATCCTAATGTGAGACTGTGAAATCTCTCTATATTAAATAGTGATTAAACAGAATGCATTGATTTGCTTATCCTATTTGACATATATTCAATTGAAAACAGTACAGACAATATATTTAATGTTTCACCTTATCAACTATATTGATTTTTGTAAATAAATGCTTATTCTGAATTTGTCTTTCAAAAAAGGTTGCAAAGCATGTTTACCACTGTTACATCGCCTTTTCTTTTAACAACATGTTTTAACAACATTTGGGAACTGAGGACACTAATAGTTTGAGATTTGAAAGCACTCATTCTGATCATCAATTCAGAATGTGTGTATATTTACAAAAAATAGTTAGCTTGCACATTAAATATATTGTCTTTGAACAGTATTAAATTGAATATAGGTCAAAGATATGCAAATTATTGCATGTTGATATCTGTTTTAATAAAATTGTACATAGTGTCCCAACTTTTTTGGAACACTACGTATGTCAAATTGTTACCTGGAAGACATCTCCATCTCCAAGAGTGAAATAGAGGCCAGGCTGCTCTTCTACAAGTGTCCCCTCCTTCAGGTAGGTTTTAAGATTTATCTTTACATTCTGTCCTTTCTGTGGCCGACTGTCTCGCCCTTTCCCTGCCTCCAGAACTTTTTTCTTCAGTTGGCCATTACCTGGAGACAAACACAGTCATATCAGTTACAGCACTGATCAAGGGAATCCCACCACCTCGGACTCTATATGTTGTAGATGGGTCAAGTGTGTGGATTTGATCAGAGATCCCTCCTATTAACTACTGGGACTCCTTCTGTAGGAATATATTCTGCTACAATCTGACCTGCAACTATGGTACCGTTACATACCTAACACATCCAGCCATTCTTCCACTGGACCTTGAGGGTCTGAATCTGTATCTGCACTTTTCTTTTTAGACTCATCTGTGTCTGTCCCCTTTCCACCCCCGGCATCTTCCAGCGGAGGGGGCTCATCGTCAATGTCTTCTTCGTCTAAAACCTCAAAATCCTCTCCGCTGTCCAGCAACGAGGTTCGTCCATTCTTCTTCGCTAAAGGCGCACTGTCACGGCTCTCAGAGGCGTCCATGGTCTCCTCTTTTTCAGTCATTAGTAGAGTCCTCTGAGAAAGAAGGTTAACCACTTAAAAAATGCAACCATTGTAACTTCTTCAACTGTATGTCACAAAACCGGTGTCCCCATTTAAATCTAAATCACCGTTTAAATATTCATCCGCTGCTATAATAACATATCAGTGAGCTTATTACTGTGCTAACACAGCATCCACAATACGACTAACATTCAAAATGACAAACATTCAAAACCAGCCAGCACCAAGTCACTTATTATCAATGAACACATTTACAACACCATAACAATTGCAACACACCTGTTAACTGTTTTGCTGCAACGGGACAATTTGATTAACAGCAGCCAAGCTAGCCACACGGTTCCAGAAGTTTCTGACAAGTTGTCCTACCGCTATCTCTCCAAGCAGCTAGCAGGCTACTAGCTGCAGGCTACTGCTAGCTGACATTAGCCAAGGAAGTTGACAATAGCAAACTAGCATTAGCTATAATCTTGCTAGGTGTCTAGGTTAGCTAGCTAATGTTAGTGAACATAAAGTGGCAGTTTTTATCTTGTCTTGCATTGAACCACTGCTTAAATTGACTTCAGATAGAGCGAGTCAGTCAGAGTATCATATACGATAATAAACGAGACCTTACCTTCAAACACTAGTTATGCAGATCCTTGTTTTGGTCCTGGGCAATCTCCCCTTCAGTTTTCAGTCGTGAAGTCAGTTTTCTGTTGGGCAACAAAAAACAGTGGGACCCGAGCGTGTTGTTGAACTTACAACATCAAACTGACTTCGTCGCAGTATTTAGCTTATCCCAACAAGCTGCTTCCTGTTAACCTTGAGCTCCTGTTCTTCTATTGGACCTTTGCCTGTATATTAATGTTTGACCTCATAGGCATGCGGAAGACTGCAGATTTTATTTTTAATATAAAAAAATTAGCCCACCTCTGTACTTATCTTCTAGTTAAAGAGGGTAAGGAAACAGTATTTATAATACAAAATGTATTTGCCTGACTATATGTATATGACAATATCCACTGAGGATTCATGAGTGGCTAACGTTACATCAGAAATAGTACCAAAGTATAACTGTATGTATTTCTTAAGGTAATTTAAAAGCACCTATATGCAGAACCTCAGCCAAATTAAGAGCATTCACCTGCCATTATCTCAAAAAGTGTATGTATGTAAATGTAAACAGCAGGACTTTATAGTTTATAGTTATTTGGTTTCTTGCTTATTTGGAACTGGGATAAGACGTGCAAATTCAAAATTGGTGGCAGAATCATGTAGTGTGGATTTAACTCTAACCAGAACTTGTAAAACCAGTTGCAGATGGCCTAAATTTAAACATTAAGACGATTTTTGATAGGTTAGTACACAGGTAAGACTCCAAAACCAGTGCTTATGATAGAGCAGTTAAAACACCTTAAACAGGGCACTGCAACCCTTTCCAACCATTTAGGTGCAGGAAGTTATTTTACCCTCCATGTCTTTGCCAGAACCTGTCACCTTAAATATTATGCGGGTATATGACATACCAAGTTATTTAACTGTCCACATTTTAAAAACATTTTATTAACATGATTTATAAAAAAGGCTTAAGTGATCCTTTCCTACATTGTATACAATTTCTATGTGTACCGCATAAGATCAGGGTTGAAAGCTAAATGAGAGCTCATAGGAAGAGATCCAAACAACAAGGAAAAATCAAATGACATTTATTATTGATGCATTGTTTCTTTTTTGATAAGCAAATTATCTGTTTTTCTTTCAGTCTAAAGAAACTTTACAATATAAAGAAACATACAAAGAACATCTTTATTACCTACACAAGACACCTAAGTCCCTAAGACAAGATTCTGAACTATCCTACCATGTAAATACAAAGCAAACCCAAGAGACAGACTGCTTCATATTGAATACTGCCATGTCATCTGAAAGGACCATGAACGGTACAGGAGAATCATTCATATCCCCTTCCCTTGAATCCCCCCCCCCCGACTCCACATAACCACCCCACCAACCAGCAAATCTTCCTAATGGTACAGTATTATACATCACAATAGAAGTACAGAGATGGCCAACGATCGATATACACAGAGGACTGAGAGAGGATCAGTGAGAGAGCTTCAATCTATACAACGCTATAACAGGAGCGAATAGCAAAGGACACAGTTACTTTTTGATCTATTCTTAATTTAAAATCAGGTTCTCTTAAGTATTTTTACCTTTTTAAAAGTTTTCTTAAATTGATAAAAATCCTTCATATTAAAAACTGCAATAAGAGGTCACATGTTTTTTTTGTGAGAAGATGCCCTATGGAAAATCTATTCAAAGCCAATAGTAACATTTAACTGAACCATAAGGAGACAAGGGCAGAGTGAGGACGCCACAGCTTGTTAGCTTCTCTCTGTCCTGTCCTCTCTCTGTCCTATCCTCCCCACCATACAAGTCTTCAGCATACAGTCTGCATTTATTGTGTTACTGTATTCTATACATTTTAATGGAAATTTAGCCACATGAGCCAAATAGTCAGCGCATCCGTTCTCTATGAAAAACATGGACAGTTTTATTTATAATTTACTTTCAGCTGTATTCATTGGTAGTGACTGACATATAAAAACATGTCAATGATATCAAAATGCATTATACAGTATTTACAAAAAAGGAAATTAAAGAGGGTGTGGGGTAGGGGTGACGGATAGGGTTGGAAAGAAGGGAGGTGTGTGTCAGTACATTAAAGGAACACTAGAGAGAGTGTTTCCCAGGCCACCAATAGCCAAATCCTGGAGATGTCCTTGTTGAACTCTGGGTACAATCTGTTCACATTGATAAGTACATCACTGTCACCCATAGAGGCTACAATGGTTGTTTAGTTATTGTTGGTTTGAACACAGCAATGACGTAAGTGCTGCAGTGTGATGCCATGAGAGATCATTTATCCCTTTAAACAGTGACAGAGAGCTGATCAGGCCAAGAGTATATAACATACAGAAAGAAACTAATTAAATAGCGTGATATGTAACTATGCTTTTCTTTGTGTGCAGATTCTATGGGCTTTAATTTTTCAGTTGAATACATTTAAAATAAAAACAATCTGCTAAAAACAATCCACAAAAATTGAAATATATCCATTACAAAAGTATCCCATTATTGTTCCTCTTCTTTAGACTGATCTGGCTGCATGGTCTGTTAACCCCAAGGTGCATCACTCTGCTCCCATCATCAGCGCTGCTGCAGCCTTCCAATACTCTGGATCCATTATCCCATACGTATGGGACTCGTTGAAGGAACAGGTCGATGGGAACTCCAAGGAGACAGTTATTTAGCCCGTCTTGTCAGTAAGTTGTAAGTGGATCGTACAGGATCTGTAAGTTCAACCCGAACTCAAAGCAAGAAAGCAAGCCTTAGTGAGTGTATCTGAGGTCCCACAATACCTCCCAGTCCAAAAGGATACCTCTGCCAGAAACCAAAATGAATCCTGGGAGGAAAACAGTGCCACTTGGAGTCCACAGTGAGGTTGAAATCAAACAAAGTGATGAAGGGAAAGGAACCACGTTTTAGGATTCACAGACAATTTGTAAATAACAAATAATAGAACAACCACAATACAAGCTAAATATGTTGTATTTACATACAAGACCAAATCCATAGAAGAGATGCTCTCTCACTCTGTCTGTTACTGAATAAGAACTGGCACCTGTCCTGACAATCATCTCAAGACTTCATCAGAGCCGTTCCCCGCGCAGTAAAAACATAGAAAATGATGAGAAGGGGTGCTTATTAAGACAAGATAGCTAGACATACGATCATTCAGGTGCATCAGCAGACACTTTGTACCAGAAAACAGCAAAGCTCTGAAAAAGCCTCTGTTTAAACTGTATGGATAGTTTTAGTCGAGATACTAACACCACAAACGTATTCATGAAGTTAATTATCCTGATCACTTTTACTTTGAAGGTTTATGCAAATGGCGCTACAAACGTTTAGATGGCAAAGACTTAAGCTAGAGGTTCAGAAGAAGTTTTAAGGAGAGGTATGTGAAGTGAGACCGACTGTGACAAAAAAAACTAAACAAACATCAAATAACCTAAAATCATGTAAACAGAAAATCATTGTGCATTTTTTGAGTGTGTGCTTATTCTGTCATTGTTTGATGCTGCTGCTGAGATAAAATGTGCCCTTTACAGGAAATCATAACTACATTAGTAGAATAATATCAATTATGAAAATTATAACAATAATATTACCATCAACAACAAAAAAAATACAAACATTTTATGAAAACCATTCTTGCCCTAAAATAACATTATCAGTTCATGTTTTTTTTTCTTTTTTTATCATTCGCGCCACAGGAGCAGAGTTTTTGAATGAGAGTTTTAGACCCCTGTCAGTCAACAACTGCGTGCCCTCATAAATTATGATCAGCATGATATAAGAGAGTGGTGGTAGATGCATAGGGACATCTTGATTGGGCTTGAATGCCACCCATGAGGGCAGGTTTTGGGATTGGGAGAGACAGGCTTGGAGCAGTTTCAGGCTCTTACTGTCCTAGGGCCCGTGTCGAGGCCCGGCAGGCAAGGAGAAGCGAAGAAGAGCCCGTTCCTGTTGCTTGGAGGCCTTTTCATGTTCTAACACCCATTTTACAGGCATTGGGATGGGGGGCCTTGAGGGGAGTCCTGCTTTCCAGGGGCATCCCCAGGGGCTGTGTGGCACAGCACACCGTCCACGAGGAAGAGGAGGAGGAAGTAAGAAGGGAAGAAGTAGGGTAATGCAAGACGCACCAGGGCGGATGAGAGAAGGGGGGAAGGGGGAAGGGGAGATGAAAAAGAAATAAAATAAAATAAAAGATAAAATAAAATAAAAAAATCACACACTCATCGTCATGTTGGGTGAATACTGTAAAGAGAGAAAAAGAGAGAGGGAGGGGAAAAAAGATAAGCCAAAACTATATTAAACTTCTTAGACTACCCAGTTCAAGATGAAAGCAATACAACTAACTTAACTAAATGTCATGTTTATTACACTGACGGTTTGCAGCAAACATTACACATAACAAGTAGCCCTTTCTAATTGACTTTCTAAGTCAGTAAACCAGCAGCAAGCAAAGCAGAGTCCAGCCCAGGGAGAAAATGTTAGGGAATTTCAGATCACAGTGAAGATACTGTAGCAAAATGTAGTTGTCAGTCTCACATTAATCACTATATGACAATCTCTCCATGCATCAGAGAAAGCATATTTTGTGGTTCTTTTCCATGCTTGTGTTTGTGCATGCTGTGTTTTTGTGTGTTGGGTAAAGCTGGGAAAACTGGGCACAATATAAAGGTGTGATAGTCAATTAGATTTAGCCCTGAGCACTGGTTTCAAGGTCATGGAGAGTTTTTGGTAGTATTTGCAAAATGGAGCATCACCATGCACCGATAGTGCACACAATCTCTAGTATGCAGAGGTTTAAGATTTAAATTTCTTGTCCTGTAACTGAGTCTTAGACCAGATTTTTTTTTTTGTGACTGGACAAATCTGTGATTCTGCTGTTTGATGGAATTACCAGTGGAGATTAGTGCAGATATGACTTTAATCTGCAGAAGTAAGTGATTAAATGTGTGTGCCTTGTCACAGTTAAATAGGATTTTAAATTGTCTTCTAGTTTGTTCCCAGCTTAAGAGGTATGTTGACTCTTTTGGTACTCACACTTTCACTTTGGAATGGGTTTAAAAAGTTGCCTGCCATCTCGCCGTCGTCCCGCGGAGTGCCGGGAGGATTGTTCATGCCTGCCATGTTGTTGGGAGAATTCTACAACACAGAGGAGAAGAAAAACAATAGGAATACAAACATCCTTCCAGACAGATGCACCGATTAATAGACAGATGGTCAGTCAGTCTTACCTTTGGCAACCCATCCATGTCACCAGAGCCTGTGATCAGAAATGTAAAAAGGAGAAACCTGAATTATTATGAGGTAACTGTTAACTGATCCTCAGTGTTCTACCGCGTATTCTGCATCAGTTCAGGATATCCAGTGCAAGTAGAAACAGCCTGCCCTCTCACACATAATGTCCTTTAATTAAGCAATTTGTGTCAGATACAGATGAGCACTAACTCACCAGCTTCACTGATAATGTCTCACCCATCCACAGGATCAATTGGCCCACTCACTGCCCTACTAATCAGTTTTAGCTTTGTTCAATACCAGGAGGAGGGAGAGCACTTCCTCCACAAGCCATGAGGGGGCAGAGTCTTACTTCTAAAGGCCTTTGTTCATAGAAAGTAACAGGTTTCACTCAATAGAATCAGCAGCTTAGCAAATACCTTTCTATGTACACTGCACACTATCCTTGGCTACTCACCTAGTGATCCGTTCATATGGTGCTGCTCCATAGCACCCATTCCGCCCATGGGCCCATCAGGACCCGGTCCCATTGGGAACTAAAGAAAAATAGCAGTAAAATGTACAAAGGTATATATCATATTCTCTGGATGCGTGGATAGTAGATTAGACAGAAAGAGAAATCTTGTGTGAAATGTAGAAATACTGAAGCTATTTATTGTAATTCAAAATTGAACAAAAAAACTTACATTAGGTCTATTTCCACCAGGGCCAATGGGGTTCATCATTGTGTAGATGTTTTCACTTGAGTTTGTTGAATCTATGAATTAAGCACAGTAAAGTCAGAATACTGTAAATCAGTTTGTTCCTCCTAGACTCCTAGAAATACTTGCAGATAAGCCCTAGCACTGTTATCTCGGTCTGTTTTCATGTCTAATATCCATTTTTTCTAGAAAATGTCCAAAAATAAGGTGAATTTGGAGTTAGGTAATGATTGGAAAATAACAAGCTAAGCTGCACAGAAACGACTGGAGTTGCATCGTCTTTGACATTGTTGCACTTTAATTTAGCCATTTGTGCAATACATTCTACAGCCCAGACATGTTCTTATTTGTACTGCAGGACAAAGACTACATGTATGTTGCTTTAAGTGCCAGTACATCATTTCAGTGAATCTGTCTATCAGTCAATCTACACATTGCTCTCTGCAATGTGCAATAAAAGAAACCCATTATCTCTTATTCCTATAATCAGAAGATTATAAGTTTTTATATGTACACCATGGCAACTTAGCAACAACCAGTACATGCTGTGTCGCTCCTCATGTGTCTATCTGTCCTAAAAAGATTCAGAGGGATGAGGTGACCTTGATCTGACATTGCAGGCAGAAAGTTGTGAGTGGAGGACTGCGAAAAGCAGGAGATAAGAATAACAAATTGAAAGACAGGGGAGGAGATGGATACAGTATATGTGCAAAGTGGTGGAGAGATCTTGCCTGTTAGTGTCCCTGACTCTAGCTTGTGTTGTCGTGACTGGAGGAGGGGGCCAATACTAAGTGGGAGGTGTGCATTCTTGTGGTAGGTTTGTGTGTGTGTGTGTGTCTGTACACGCAGTCTTGGCGACTGCAGTGGAAATATGTTTTCCCTCCCGGTGTACGTGTGAGCAGGAGCGTTTTGTGCAAGAGGTTGCCCTGGCAACGTATGACAATAGAGGTACGTATATAAATAATAAATAGTGGACACAAAAAGAAGCTCTCCACAGGCCAACAGAAACAGAACATCTACAGGATATCAGCCAGCAGTGTTTTGTCCTTAGCTAATTCTCCACAGAGACACTAGATTGATGGGTCAAAGCTGAGATGGATCACTCAGTTGATTGCAGACTGACATGTCTCTGCTTCCCTTTATACAACTGTCTCGACAATGAGAAAACACAGCTAACAACACTAGAATATTTTCCAGAATGTGCCTGAAGTGGGGAATGCAGACAACAATTTTTTTTTTACCGTGCACATATTAACACATAATTACTCCTAAAGGCTCAATTTCTAAAGCATTTAGAGTCCTATCACTGTCTCCCAAAGAGAGATGTGAGTCTGCCAGAGAACAGGTTTGATATTTCTGACAGAGCCCTTGTTCAGTGAACACTGGATAAAAGTAGAAATCTGAAGGGAAACTGAAGTGTATAACTCACCTCCGGGGCTAGGCATGATGGGAGTTCCTGGTGGGCCGCCTCCCCCTGGAGGGCCCTGAGGGGTGAAGAAGTGAGAGAAAAAGAAAAATGAGCGCTGAGTGTATCTAGATTGCAGCAAGCCTGTTAGATATCAATGCATGACAGGTAATTTATGGCCCGTGGTCGAACACGAGCCCATGACAGGACACTTACCACATAGTTGCCTGGAGATGAAGATGAATAAGCTATCTGCGGAGGGAATAGACCCGAGGTGAAACAAAACATGATACACAGTTATTGTAAACATACTCAGTCATGTAGGAGGTAAAGATGTAAAAGAGTGTGACTCACTGAGTTGGTATTGGGGTTTGGCCATGGACCTCTTCCCCCAGGACCCCTGGGGAAGCAAACAGAGAGAAAGATTAAGATATTTAATAGAAGATTTCTGGCACATCACATGTATCACAGAAATCTTTTCTAATTAGTGATTTCTTAAGTGCATAAACACAGTCTATTAGTTGATATGCACATATAATACAGTAACACTTCTTATAATATTATCTGTCAATAAAGAGTTTTGTAAAACTGTATCGTTTTTAAATTGTGATCTATTGTAATTTCAAAGACGTGATAGTGTCAGTCTATGCAGCCCACTGGGGAAACGAATGAGTTTCACAGCTTGTTGGTGATAATAGTAACATTCCTTTCTCACCTACGTTAAGCTGAGATCTGGGGACAAATTTGTCCAAAAGGGGTGAAACATAAGCAGTAGTTGGAGGAGAGAACAAAAGCAAATGTTGCAGCTAGTAACCAATCTATCCTGTAAATGTCCACTTGAATTTCCAGACCAAGTTCCTGGTTCAACTCTGTCACGGTAGTGAGTCCCCGTATCTCAGCAATTAACTTGGTGAGAAAACTGTTTGCAACAATAGTAAAAACTACAAAAATAAGAAAGAAAAAAAAAGAATAATTTCCCTCTAGATTAAGCATTTCTCTAGCAACAGAATTCACAAACATTTCAAAACTTTTTTTAATCTACTAACATGTTCATGCCCGGCATCCCTGGCCCCATGGAGTTTGGAGGAGGCCTCATCCCTCCGCCGTAGTTCTGCACAAAGAGAGGAGCACACAGTCAGCATGGCATCTCACACCTGGTCTGTCGAAAGGTTTGAATCTTAATGAAGGTCAGCAACGATCATGTCTCCCAATAACTAGTGTTTAATTATGTGATGTATGGTCTGTGTGTGTGACAGTGGACAGCTGTGTGTGAGTGTTTGTGTATGTCTCTATGTCCATGCTCCCCTCTGTGTGTTTGCGTGTATGTTTTCATGACTGCCCAGCGGGCGGGTTTGGCTTGCACTACGTGTGTACTTGTGTATGTATGTGTGTGAATGAGACAGATATATATAGAGAGAGTAGGGGGGCAGGCCAGAGTGCACCTCTACTCAGAGGAAGAGTTTTGTTCAGCAGACGATTACACTTGTCGAGCAGATGCCACACCAGCTGCTGGTACGCTCACTGCCAAAGTCACCGAGCCAGGGTGGCAAAGAGAGGGGCCGAGGGGCACAGGGAGAGAGTGTGTATGTGTGTGTGTGTGTGTGTCTTTGTGTGAGGTGATGTTGGAGTGGGAGGTGGTTGGGTGCAGAGGAAGCAGCTGTCTGGTAAGGGTAATTCAAAAGGACACTGTTGTTAAAGCATCTTATGTATTACACTGAATCATATCGACAAAAAAATTTAAGCGATAAAAAGGAACGAACTGTGCCAAAATTGGCACCATTTTTGGTCAAAGTGTGTTGGTGGCGGCTTGCTCAGAGCAGCATGTGTACTCTGCCTCCGTTAGTCTCCAAAGGTGGTAATCGGCAAGTAGGATTTAACATGTAGAACTGGCATTGGCACTGGGTGAGCTCTGGTCCGAGCCAAGCTAATCATCAGAGCGCTTCTGACATTTAAAAGCAAAGTTACGAGGCTGGCAGAACCAAAATTTCTCTTCAGCAGAGAAGAAGGACGATCTGCATGCAGTTTATAGGCTGCTGGTTTGACATTATAGCTGGTTTTATGGTAGCCCTTAATGAAGGACAACCAAACATTGGGTTTGTTCATAAACTGACAGGCCAAGCACCAAATCTGGTTGTGTGGCAGCTGCAGAGTGGAAGTGCAGTGGGCCGGTAGTGCTGAAGGACGCCATCCACTGTCATGACTTTATTGACACAGTCCTTGTTGTTTCATTCAGTTTCAGAGTGTTTGAGTAATAAAATGGGTACCTACCTGTGGACCCATGCCTCCCATACCCCGAGGGGGATTCATTCTCATTGGACCTCCCATGTTTGGATGTCCTGTGGTGAAACACAGAGAGTGCAGCTTGTTATAATGGCAGCACTGTTTAGATCAATAATAATCCAATAAATGAGGAGAAAGCATCCTCATTCAGAAGCCAATATGAGATTAGTCTGCAAAGTGCGAAAGTGCAGCCTCTCTGAAATAACACCACATGTTTGTCTATACCTTGAGGTCTGGTGGGGTCCAGGCTGTTTGGCAAGAGAGGCTGTGACCCAGGGATGCTCCCAGGAGGCTGATTTGGCATACGGAGGGAGGGCCTTGGGCCACCTGGGTACCGTGGAGACATGAATGGCTGCAGGAAGGACATGAGAAGGACAATGAGTACTTTATTTCAGGATGATCTCGAGCAGAATACTTGTTATAATTCTTGACAGATGGGCTTTAAAATATCGAAAATAAGTTTGCTTGAGTGACCTCATTTTAATCAAGTGCAATTCAACATCATAAAATAGGATTATGGATTATTAAGTGTAAAGTGCATGAAATCTTATGTCTAATTTATGAAGACAACTAATATCATTGAATTTAATAATGGTAAAGGTAATGTTAGTGAAAACATGAAATAATAAAATTTAATTAGGTTGACTCATAAAGTTGTATTGACAATATTCCTTTATAGGAAGGTTTGTAAAATGAGAAATATTTTTTTTGAATAGAGATTATTATTAAAACAATGCATGAATTATAAAATACACAATCCACCACAGTGTACATGTCTCAGTGTGTCATTGCCATTATCAGCTCCAGTGAATGTCAAATTCAAGCTTAATAACCACACATCCATAAATCCTGGTCCACTGTTTGGTGTTTTAAAATGGACATTTATTACTTCTCTCTTCTTTTAAAATGCGGTAATCTTTGGGGTTTTGAACTACTTAAATGCAGATCTGTACAGAATACCAAAAACACTAACATTGTGATAATAATAATATTACAATCAGCTTAAACGTCTTTTCCCTTAGAATATCTGTGAAAATCTCCTCAGAAGCAGAAATGTTTCCACATGAAACAGATTAGTCACAAGCTTTGATGCAAAGTGTTCTTCTCGATAAATAACATTCATACTTTAGTAAACCTAACTCGCTCTATCTAACCTGCCCAGTTTTGAGGTGCTACCATTACAAGTCAGCAGGGGGAGCTATTGTGTTGAAGAATAATGTTACTGTAGTAGTTTTGTTACATTTACCAAGAGGGAGGGGCCTGTTGTTAAGTTTTATAAAGTAAGACCTCAGGTGGTAAAATCCATTAGGATAAAGGTAAAGAAGGACAGATAAGAGAGAGAGGGAGAAAACATCCAGGATAGAAACTTGGGCTGGAAGAACAATATGGGAGAGGGGGAGATGGAGCAGAACAGACCAGGAACATGACAGTTAGATGAGAGGATGAAGTCCTACACAGAGAGGAAGTGTTCTACATCTTAATGTTTGCCTGCCTTGTGCAGCAGCACATGTGCTGGACATGTTCTCACCATGTCTGTATCACCAGACACCGATGCTACATAACCTGGATAGTGGGATTCATAACAGAAACTGAAGACACCATCCCAACAGATGTTTCAGCAGAGAGGGGACAAGAACTGGCTGGCCGAGACACACATACGGAGCCAGTGC
The DNA here is from genome assembly GCA_036023655.1 of Nannoperca australis. Taxonomy (NCBI): domain Eukaryota; kingdom Metazoa; phylum Chordata; class Actinopteri; order Centrarchiformes; family Percichthyidae; genus Nannoperca; species Nannoperca australis. The sequence goes on along the minus strand of JAVQJD010090106.1, from coordinate 22,063 downwards.
ACATCTAGTGAATAATGTAAAGCACCCCAGACAGATGGTTTTCACAATTACCTATGAGGGTACACTGCTGCAACTACAAATACCCACATCCAGTGAGCCATATTTCAGTGTCAGATGATAAGAGTTAATTCCAAACTCAATGCATGTATTTCAGTATCAAGGGGAAACATGCTGATCTGAATGCAGATTGGGTAAGAGTTGTGTGTTTTCGTCACGGAGCATGAGCAGCAGAATAATGTTCATATCATCATCTTCACACAGAGATAAGCACTGACAACACAAATACAACAGGAGACTGGCTTTCAATGGTAATTATGTACTGTATATTTTGTGTGTTGGAGTATGTGTGTGTGCGTTTGGGGCAAGTGGAGGACGAGTTATATAATCCCAGCCAGCCCTTGAGGCGAGGACTGAATTACTACTGTTTTCTTTTTTACCCTCCTTCCTCCTCTCCTACTCCTTCCCTTTGCTGTCTAATCCTCTCCTCTCCTGCTTTGACCATGTTGTGGTGGGTTTGTGCACGAAGAGCTGCACTGTGTCAGGCTCTGCTGCAATATTAATGGTCTATTGATGGACTATGGGATGGTGAGTGCTGGGCTGAAGGAGAGAGAAGGCCCTCCAGATGCACCTCCGCTCCTTACAGCCGACACAGCTAAATTATTCATCCAACCCACCATCGTGGATGCTGCCTGTCCTGTCTGTTAGCACAACAGCGGACCTGTGTGCTAACAGTGAGTGAATGAGTGAGTGAGTGAATGAGTGTGAGAAAGTGAGAACAGGCTTAGAGGGAACTACAACACAGCAGGTGAGGGAGGAATGTGTCAGGTTTCCGTCTTACCTGTCCGTGAGGTCCCATCATGGGGTTACTGGGGTTGTGTGGGGGAGGCTGCGTGTGAGGGGAAGGCTGAGATCCTGGAGGACCCTGGTGAAAAAAAAAATCAAAAATATAATAAAATTAATAAAACTTAATACGATAACATTTTTTTGGTCAAAGCGTGTTGGTGGCGCCCCCACCACACACACACACACACACACACACACACACAATGGAAATTTATGGATTAACAGTAACAGCAATTTCCATTTCTAGAAACGGTTTCCCTCACCAGTAGCAAAGTATTTGCTATTATATATTTGTAATATAGGTGACCCAACTATTTGAAAATAGTTCTCATATTGTGTATATTGTAGTAGCATTTTTCCACAGCTGATTATGATACACAAGCATAAACTTATGTCATGATGATGTACATTCTCATGACCAATATTTTAATCCAGCATTTGGAAAGGTTTTTGGCATTATACTGAATCAAATGACTGCCTGTGAAGTGAATTGCAATGGATGTTGAAATGGTCAAACAAAGTATCAATCCCACTAAGAATCAACGCCAAACTGTAGTTTCTGGCTGCTTCTTTGCCACTTTCACTTTCGTTTCCTGGTCTGTGCAATTAAAATCTGACAGTTTTCATCAAGCCAAATATATAAACCCATGAAACACACTACAATCAACTCAAACAGGATAGTTATGGCACGATACCTGCCCGGCATCACACGGTGGAGAGACAAAGTTAACAAGTGACTGCTAAGAGACATACAGGTTGCAATAGTATTTTCCTCAGAAGTTGTTCAATCATATCAGAGTTAAAAGGCCAGTAAATATTTGACGCATATGCATCATGGCTAGAAACCTAACTCCTATGGGATGATAATGCTGCTCTATGTCAGTTCAGTGTGTAAGGAGATAACTTAGCTAACTTGTTTCAGATAAGAACCCAATAAGCTGATACACAATGCCAAAACTCTGTTGCTGTTAGTTTCTGCCCACTAGTGGTCAAAATCACACAGTGTAGCTTTAATTGCCATTATAATCAGAGCACAATTATAGCATGTCCAGCTGAAGTATGTATAATTACAGCACACCTATCATAACTATTCTGCTACATCAACAACAAATGCATGAAACAAGTTTATCACTGGCATTTGCAGAAGGCCACATTGATTTTTATGTACAGGAACAGCTAATTGCCAGGATGAGGTCAGATCAATTCACAAGGTGGACTTT
>JAVQJD010090106.1:0-15000 GCA_036023655.1 Nannoperca australis | reverse complement strand
CACACTGCCCTTGACTTCGGATCCCTTTTTTGGCAACAGGAGCCATTCCAGTTTAGTGGAAAGAGGCTGCCCCACCCTAACTGGTTTACAGACTTAATGGAGCGCATTAAGTTTTGGAGTACCTGACGTACCATGTGTAGATCAGAGAATAAGGTCAACGAAGAGGGATTTCTGGGGCATTATTTGACAGATGGACCATATAAATCTCTAAAGAGCACAATTTTATCTAATTTTTTTCCCCCTGTTTATTTTGCTTTCTTCCAGGTTTGGCCTTTCCTCATTATTCAGTCCAATTATTTGTAGATATGCTGTATACACGTAAGCATTATAAAAACTGTGCCGTAAAATCCTAACATTTGATATATGTCATATATATGTCATTTTCTATCTATGGAGCAGCAGATGGGAGGCGAATCCATCACCTGTCCACTATTGTCGTCAGCTGTCATTTTTGTGAGCATGCATCTCTGAAGAAGACTTTCCTGAAGCCTCAGTGTCCTCTCCTCTCCTCCACTCTCTGCTGCCTTCTTTTCCTCCTTCTCTTTGTCATCAACTCTGCCTGTCTTCGCAGCCTTTCCTCCCTCTTTCTCCTTCCCCCGTCATCTCCCCCTTTGCTTGTCCTCCCCAGAGGGCCATGATGCAGCATCACTGGACTTTCGCTGAGAGGAGAGGAGGATTATAAACCTAATGTATAGCGATCCTCACACCAACCCAGCATCACTCTCTGTTTTCTCCTCCAGCCTCTGTTTTTCTACCTAAAGCATGTCTCTTTTCATCGTACAGCTACAGATTAGGGGAGCACATGGGCGGACACCCTCCGCCTCCTTCCCTCCACCTCCATTTTTCTCCACTGTTCCTCCTTTGCCCCTCATCCCTCTCTCCCAGGACCGCAGCCAATAACAGTGTTGGGGTCACCTATGTTAATTACCCCGCTAGTGCAACTGGGAACAATTCCTTCAACACGCACACAGAGCGCATGTGAACAGTTCACACAGCAGAGTCAGTGAGTAAGCATGTGTCACTGAAGCAGTGTGTGTGAGAGCGAGAAAATAATAGTTTCAAAGACAAGGGAAATGGAGAGAGTGAAGAAATGTCATGGAGAAGGATGCCAGGCATGCGAAGGAGAGAGGAGAGGGAACCGACCCAGAGTTGAGATGAGAAATTACTAAAGCACGGAGGAAATTCAGTTTCAGCAGATACAATCCATTCACAATTTCACATGAGAAACATAATATAATTGTTAATTATTGAGTTTTTAGTCTTTTGCACTCAAACACTACAAACGTGGATATCTCACACTGTCAACTGACTGACCTTACCTCCAGTGTAACGGAGAGCGGTGATATGAGTATATGAGTCAAATCTCAACAATATGTGGGAGGGAAAGATAAAAAAAATCTGCTTCCCCTTCACCTGAATGAATAAATGAACTGCAGAAAAAAACCCAGTAGCCTGCACTTTCAGCGCGGGCCGCAACCATTAGTTCACCAGCGAGTGAATGTCAGCTACCTAAGCAGTGTGTGTGGTTTTAGCCCCAGTTGAAAGATGCCATATGCACACGATATAACACATTTAAATATGCTGCTGCTCTGGCAACACCATCTGCTAGATATAGGGAAATTTGATGTAAAGTTTGCAGAGGTGCAGAGAAGATTTTGTGTATGTTTTTGTCTGTTATGCAGACTCTGTGTTCACACTTAAATTCTTTGTTTTCTTTTCCTTTGCCTGCTTTGCTGCTCAGATTAGCTGAGCTAAGCAAAGAGAGTAGAAGAGAAGAGAAGAGAAAAGAGTGAATTTTGCTCTCCCCTCTGCCCATCCTGTCTGTCTGCTTGCCTATCTGTCTGTCTGTCTGTCTGTCTCTCTGACATGCACACAGGGTCTATTTATGGAAAGCAATGTCACTCATGCAAAGCCATCAGATAGCTTTCTCCCTGGCCTGCTCACTGCTCATACATCATTAACATTCTCCACATCCAGCACGCACACACACACACACAGCCCAGCACACGACATGCTGCCAATCAACTAGTACAAGACAACACAGGCAAATGGCTATACAGTTCCACACTGTATGTATTTACACATTAGACATACTTAATATATACTTAATGTCCAGTAGGTGCAAATTTGTAAATAAAAATGCTTAATCATTAATAATATGTAGATTATTATGGCATATAGTACATTTTAAGTAAATAACTAAAACAGACTTTGACCAAATATGTATACAGTTATTAAAGCTGCAGCTAATAATTACTGTCATTATCAATTAATCGGTGCATTGTTTTTTACAATTAATAGTTTAGTAAAAATGTGCATCACATTTTAACAGAGCCCAAAGTGAACAATGGTCAAAACGCCAATGATATTCACTCAACAGAGAAAAGTATCAAATACTTACATTTGAGAAGGTGGAATGACAAATGTTTTGCACTTGATAAACAAACTGAAAAGGATTCATTAATCATCAAATTCTTGGCAATTTATTTTCTGTTGATAAACTAAGTAAGCAAATAATCATTCGAGCACTAACTGTTACATTTTTAATTTAAGAAGGAAATACGCTTATTCGCTTTCTTGCATTTCTTGGGTTATATCAGAAGATAGAAACCACTATCATATCTGTATGGTAAATATGATGCCAGTTAGCTTAGCTTAACATTAAGAAATGGGGGAGAAACAACTAGCCTGGCATTGTCCAAAGGGAACAAACTACCAGCACTAATTAAATGTTATATCTCAATTGGTGGTCAAAACAAGTAAAAACTAAAAGTATAAAAAAATACATCGTGGCATTTTTCCACTTTTGTACAGATTTAACAAACAAGACAGAACGGTTTAATTGGTGAACTTTAGAGGTGCTAGTAGGTTTGTTACCTTTAGACAGAGCCAGGCTAGCTGCTTCATGTTTCCAGCCTTTGTGCTATGCTAAGCTAACTGCTTGCTGGTGGTAGCTTCATATTCACTTCACATGAGAGTGATCTCAGTCTGTAGGTGCATGTATGAGAGGGAAAGGAGGGAGTGATGGAAACAGAGAGAGAGTGTGTGTGACCTCGTCAGCCTCAGAGACAGCCTTCAGAGAACAGTGATGACACGAAGAATTAGTGAAGCAACACAAACCAGAGAAAATAGCCTCCTCTCCTCTCCCTTCCTCTCCTCAACCACAAAAACATCTACTAGCAGTTTCGCTCGCTCACAGAAGCAACATTTCATATTTGGACAAATAACAACATATGACATAAACTCTTTAAGAGTCAGTTAGTATCTACAGCTTCACACAGAGCAGGAGTTAACAACCCGAGCATGGACATATGGGACGGAGGCAGAGAGACAGAGAAGGGAACACATCTGGACAGGGATTAGGACAGCTAAAGAGGCTAAAAAAGGAGGAGGAGACAGAAGGATAGGCTTAGCGATGGCTGTGGAGAGGAGCTGTCGGGGGTGCCTGATGGGTGAAGGTGGGGGTGGGCGAGGGATGAAGTCAGTGAGAAAGTTCTTTTTCTTACTTGAAAGAAGCCCGGGGGCATGGGTCCTCCTGGCATGCCATCATTGGGTGGCATGTTGCCCATCACTGGACTGGGAGCGGCGGCTGCACTCTGAAAAAACACAAGAAAGCAAAGTATACTCTCAGTATTCAATAAAGCAAAAGACAGTTGCGGGACAAAACAACAATCAGGAAAGTGTTAAAATAATCGTGCTCACTGAAAATAATGGAAAGAGAGATACAGTGTGCAGAAATGATTTGCCACAAAACCAACTCTGATTAAACTCACTAAATTTCTGGACACAATTACCAGAAAGTGAAAAAGATATGATTCCTTAGTCACAGTAATAAATTATTTGATGAAGGTCTTGTCTAGATGCAGATAGTTTGGAGGAACATTACGGCTTCACCGTGCTTCCAGAGAAAAAATGTGAAAATGTGAAAATTGTGAGTACACAAACTCTGACTGAACAATACTCTTCAAAGTCAGTATTCAACACTTCCAACAACTGCTTCAAATTAAAAGTCTTCCTGTGGGGCCTCCATGTAGGGCTGGAGATCAAACCTTTTCAGTCAAATAAGTCCCTGGGTTTTGATACAGCTACCCAAAACAATAACTTTCTCAGTGTTCTTGTTTTTCTCATTTATTAAAATATGCCAAATGTCTTATTTCTTATGTTTTCTTTAGATCAAATATCTGATTAATGATAAGATACAACCAAGACTTTTATTGTCAATGTTACAGACACATTTCATTGGGTAAAAGCATTGAGGTTTATTTCCCAGCCCACCCACATGCTTTGGTGGATTTTGTTAAATTCCTATCAGTGTTTTGGTCGCACTTCATATTGTTGAATAACGTAAAAAATGTAAATCAGTGCCATAATCTTGATTTATACAGAGCAGCTTTAATTCCTGCATGCAACCCCAGTTTAAATATGGCCTCCAAATATGTTTCTGGCAATATTTCCGTCATCTTTGCTCTCAATCATAATGATTTTCAACATTGTGGAGAAGACAGATGTGACACTCGCTGCTCTGGTTTTCTTCTGAGGCAGTGAGGCTGACAGTCGGTGTTTGGTCATGACTGCTTTGTCTGAGCTCGACATTCACACATGGCCAGTGCGACGAGAGGAGGAAACAAAAAATTTACCCAAAGAACAGATTTTCATGTGGAGCCAATTTGTGTGTTACAGGATGGTGCAGCGCTGTGGAAGAGGGATTATAAAGCTACAAACAGCCATGCCTTCTTCCATACTGACACTCTGTCATCTTAGGAAAACAACAGTATTGGATGTATATTAAAACTCTTAAAGCAACCTATATTTAAATTTTCCTGACAAGCTACTTCTTATGTTTGTGTGAATAATGACGGTCCAAGATAATCTAAGTATCAAATGTGGAAGATTCTGATGGTGTTACACTCTCAGAATGTCAGGGTAGATGGGTGGGACTTTGACTCCACATCCTGTCTCTTACAACAGCTAATGTTTTTTTAACCATGACCAACCACAGTCTTTCCTTAACCAACTAGTTTTAGTTGCCTAAACAAAACCATACCTTGACCTCGGAGGTGGCAGATCAGAAAACTGCTCATATAATAAATTATTTGGTTGATTAGGTCAGGACTTGTTGCACAATTATTATTAACAGTGTTAATATTGCTTTTTTAATTTCACAATCAATTACACAAATGTACACACACATACACACACACACACACACACTGCTCTCCTCTGCCCCCTCCCCCTACTGTAACTGGAGCTCCACTCACTTCCAGAGCAAACAATCCCTCCATCCCTCGGCTGACCGACACAGCTCAGACACTAACTAACAGGCCCCGGGGCCATGAGGCAGGACAAACACACACATGGACACACTACGCTGGTAAGAGGGTGTGAATCTGTGGGACTCTGAACAAATCACAAGAGACTTAGAGAGTGTGGACATGGACATATCCACAGGAGTCAGACACAAGCTGAGAGAGTGGAGAGAGAGAGAGAAAAGAAGAAGAGACGGAGAGAAAGAGAGAGAGGGAGACATTTAAATGGACAGAGCTGGCAAACAAGAGAGATGGAGAAAGAAAAGAAGCCGACACAGGGATCTCTCAAAGGTTGATGAGAGGTCGAACAGTGAAGGAAAGTCTACTAAAGATGTTTCTATAGCACTCTGAGGTCTATATGTGTTTGTGAACTGTATCAACCTCAACAGCAGACCAGCATAAAGAGGAAGAAGTCAATAGTATCAACCAAACCAGAGAGTAAAGGAGCGTACAGCTAACTTGCAAGCAATGCCCCTGGCATCACACAGTTATTTATGATAATTCATTTTATTTACCCAAAACAGTCTGCTGACAGCAGAGGCTGCCTAATATACAAGTCAGCAATGGATATGGGTTGGCCTGAAGGTTTACAGATGGCTATTAAGCACACTGATATGAGGTGCAAACAAACTTTTCTGCCTTTTACTTTTTAAAACTTCTAGCACAGTGGACAGTGACATGTACAAAGTGTCAGAAACCTATGTAGTGTAATTCCCTTGAAAACAATTAATAAATGCCATTATGCATGTCAGGTAGGGCTGGGTTTTCCACCGCTCTGTCTCAGCATGTGTGACCAAATTTTGGACCAAATAGGTCTGTAGCAGATATAACAGAATTAATAAAAACTGTGTGAAATGTGTTTTATAGATGGAACAACTTTGCAGGATCTTCTACAAAAACACAGAGGGATCTAAGACCTCAGCTGGGCCCTACAAAGTGAATAATTGTGAGCTGTTATCGAACAATGGGACAGCCAAAACAATAGGCTAAATGCTGTACATTACACACACAAATGCGAACACACACGTACGCAGTTAACCAGCTGTGGCGTATTGGAGAGCATCATCTACTACAGGATCAGCAGAGAAAGAAGAGAAAAGGAGGATGGAAATGAAAATGAGAAGAGGAAGAGAGACGGCCAGAGGAAGCTGGATGAACAGCAGGGCATCTCAGGGAGAGGAGAAAGAGTGAATGGAAGTGATGCTGGCATGTAAGTATGTGTGGCAAGTGTGTGTGTGTGTGTGTGTGTGTGTGGCTGCCTGCCTCAACCAGCCAACGAGGCTCAACAGTACTCAGGTGAAGCAGCAGCAAAAGGCCCCTTCTCCTAGTTGCCATGACAACCCCAACCTCAGCTCCTGCTCTCCAGTGCCCATTAAAACCCTCAGGCCGTCAATCATCAGCATGGCCAGGGAGCAGAGGGAGAGAGAGAGGTAGAAAGAGAGCGAAGAGAAAAAATGAGAAAAGAAAGAGAGAGAGAAGAAGAAGAGACAGCGATGGAGTTTAAAGCAGCCTGTGTCTTTTGATAGCTGCCCTGCTTGCCACTATCTCCCTCTTTTTCTCTCTCTGCACACAAACAAACCTGATGCACAATACATGAACAGTGTTAACTCCTCACACACATCACACTCCCGTCTCACTCTCTCTCTCTCTCCACCTCCATAAAACCATCTACTAAAACCCGAGCTGCATTTCATGACATTATCTCCACTCCTTCATTTCACACAGGCTATCTCCATTCAGCATCCAATTTTAACTAATGATCCTGCTTGTTCGCTGTACAACGTCTTCAGTTTTAATCCTGCATCCGTGCATAATTCTGCATCCTCCTCCTCCATATTGGAAAAAGAGCTTCCAGATCAATTAAGTATTCATTTCTTTTTAGATCTACAGCTCTGTGTCCATTTGTTCTTGTTTTCTGTTGTGTGGTTATCTGAGTTTATATCTAAAAGAACAGTTTGTTTTCGAGGGAAACATACATTTTTTACAGGAACACTCATTGATGCCCTTTTTCATGTCTTTGCTAGCAATTTGAAGGCATGCGGAAAGGCGTAAGTAAGCTAAGCTTCCTGAATGCCTGGGAGATAAGGGAGCAATCTGTGTAGGAATAGTTCAACACTCAACACTCTTTTTTCTTAGACTTAGATATAAAGACTGACAATGATCTCATGTCTATACATTAAATCAGGAGCTTGAGCCAGCAGCTGGTTAGCTGAGCGTAGCATAAAGGCTGAAAACAGTCCAGGGAGAAAGAGCTAGCCAGGCTCTGTCCAAAGGTAACAATATCTGCCTACCACAAAAACGAAAGTGGAAGTTGTTTTTTTTGTTTCTTTCAGTTAAGCTAAGCTAACCAATTGAGATATAACGTGTAAGCGTGTTTACTAAAATATTAAAAGAAAGTCTATGTAGTCTATATGTTTACAATTTTTGGAAAACAGATGTGAGACTGCACATTGTTTCATCTTATATTTGAACCAGTTGCAGTAACTGAGCTAATCTCACAAGTCAACATATATTCAAACTGTCGGTGAGACATTAAAAAGGCATCCACACGTTTCCCCCCGCTGAGTAAATGAGAAAGAACAGTAGCATTCCTCCTGTAGTTATCACAGAGCATGTATTTGATCATTTCCTCTAACAGAAGGGTTCTGCTCTCCTTTTGCCCCTGGTTGTGATCCTCTTTAGCGCCACAGCGGATGCTAGCTGGCTAGCTGGCTGGCTGGATGGCCCACAGACAGTGAGTGAGCGGCTCTATCTCTCCGGCGATCAGACCTCGGCTACCAGGGGGTAATGGATCTGCTGTTATCTGGGTCCAGACAAGCAGGCCAACACACTGCTACCTGCTGGCCACAACAACACTGATACCGACCTGTTAGTGCTTGTGTGAGCATATTTGTGAGTGTGTGTGTGCAAGCCTGTGCTTCTTTCAGATCGCAAAAGCTCAGCCTGACCTGCCTGGACCATACAGTCTTCAGCGACCCCCACACATATGCTATATATCTCAAACACAAAGAAACACTGTTAAGTGTTCACAAACTCATAAAAATGTTAAAAGTCCATACTGGTGCCCTAAGGCTCTGAACACAAGGTTTTCACACACACACACACACACACACACACAGTCCAGTCCAACTCTTCTATGAGCTTGCATTATTCACTCAAGGGCTCTCTATGTCTCTCTCATTCTTCTGTTTATTTCTTCCACTCTCTCTATTTTTCTCTTTCATTCTGCGTCGGCTCCACAGCTACACAAAAAAGCCCAAATGGTAAATAATGCTGAAAAAGGAGACGGGCTGAAGGTGTTAATGTAAAGAAAGTGGCCTTGGTGTGAAAGGGCTGCAAAGAAAGAGTGAGCCTTAATCAGAAGAATAGAGTGATACTTGAGTTAAAATTGACATGTGATTGGATGTGTAGGTATGTATGTGTTCAAACATGAATGAATACTCTAATGGGGGTCTATACATCTGCTGAGTTTTGTGTGGCCTTGTGCATCTCCGTAATCTCCGTAACCAAAGCAGGAATTCCTCTCTACGCCGCTCCTGACTGTCATCGCCATCACCCTCTCCTCCCAACTCCCCAATTTGTCCTTCTGTCACAGTCCTCCTCTCCCTTCAGCTTTGAGTGCTCCAATAACTCTGTCAGTGAAGTTAACTCTATAAAGATTAGTGGAAAGGCATGGAGTTTGTAAGCAGGGCTGCTGGCCGACAGACGAGTCTAATCAATGGAAGACGAAGAGCTGCCAAGCTGCTCTGCCAGGAACCCGACTCCCAACCCTGCGACATGGAAATGCCCTCGATGGCAGGAGCTGCTCGGTGCCCAGGCATGCATAAACAAACACACACACACACACACACACACACACACAGTGACTATGCATGGGAGTATACTGTATATATAACACACACACACACACACACACACACACACAAGCCATAGCCTTCCCATAGCTTCGACAGCTGTTATGTCAATCAGGTGAATTAATTACCGGTAAACAAATCTGCTTGGGATCCCCCCACAGAACACACAAACAGAAACAAACACACACATCTCCCTCCTCCCTGTACCACCTTGGTCTCCCAAGCATCTCCTCCCAGCATCAGGGCCCTGGGAGCCTTGAGCTGCCTCCCAGCCACCCAGGCACCGCTCGGAGCTGGAAGCCCAGAGGGAAGGCGCTGTCCCCGGCTCTCTCCCCTGCTGCCCTGGAGCACCTGCCTTTTCTCCCGCTGCTGCCTCTCAGGCTAACCAATCAACCTATGGCAATTCACACATACTACCTGACAAGAAAGACAACACACTCTGGAGTGCAGATGACACACACACACACACACACACACACATTCGAGCACACATATATACAGACAGACACTTGAGATAAAAAAAAAAACTGCTTTGAGATGAAACAAACAAATGCAAAAACACAGACAATTGTGCTTGTCAATTCCTGCCTCCTGTAAACATGATATTGATGTGGTGACTCTCTGTGGGCTGGATGGCAGCTGACAGAATGAAGGGAGGGATACAAAACACATGTCAAACAAAACAACCTGAAATAAATAAAGAAAAACATGGAAACAGCAACAATTTAAGAGTTTAGTTTACTGTGACTTATTTTATTAGTTTTGGTCATTATTCCTTTTGGAAATCATGGCATTGAACTAACAGAGTTCATTGCTGAGACCTGGGAATCTGAAGAAACTTGAGCAGTCTGATGATCAAAGGTTAAACATCTTATAAACATCCATCACAGTTTAGAGACCGTCTCCCTGGTTCAACTTTGACCTATTGTACTTGCCGTAGATCCAACTGACCTCTTGGATTGTTTACAACCTCTCTCTCTGACCAATCATTTCATGCCCCATTGGATTTTGTTAGTGTGTTTCCCCTTTTCCAGAGCTCAGCGACAACAATCATCTTCACCATAAGCAATAGAAATGATCATAACCAATAAAAATGACTCATAAAACATCCAAAATAAGACCCACGTTGTAATAAACCCAAACTATCACCCTTTACATTTACTAAATTTTATTCATATACCTATTTGTCACAATGTCAGTTCAATGTAGAGCTGGAACAATTAGCCGGCAACTATTTGGATATTTGATTAATCGTTAAAGTTGTTCACCCAGCAAAATTGTTGAAGTTCTGCTTTTTGCTGTCTTCAATTATTGTAAATGGAATATCTTTGGACTTTAGTTGGTACAAAAAAAGCCACTTAAAAACGTTGCTTTGGGCTTTGAGAAATTGTGATGGGCACTTTTCACAATTTTCTGAAAGTGTACGACTAATCGATAAATGGACGAAATGATCGATATATTAATCCATAACAAAAATTATCTTCAGTGGCAGCCCTACTGCAGACTGAAACTAGGAGGCGTTAGGAGGGTAGGTTTAACTCAATCCTACTCAGAGCTTTAGTGCTGAACTATAAGCTAAATGAAAGTGACACAAACATGCATAAAGTGAGTAAACCACGTATTGATGTAAAGTAATTAAGAAGCTGGCCCCCTGACACACACACACACACATCCACACACATCCACAAGCCTTTATTGGCGGTGTGGGTGGATAATGACCAAAGGTTGGCGATGGCCTGCTGCTCGCTCTGGTGACCCTTTCTAACACAGGTCCCCCCCTGCTGGCACTGCTCTTTAATTACACACACACACACAGACACACACAAGTGCACACACACACACACACACACACACACTGATATGGAGCCCCCACCCCCTTCTGCCCATGGCCTTTCACTCCCTCATTAGGCAGTTGGTGTTGGGTGGAAAGCCACCAGAGAACCAGAGGACTGGGATGATGATGCTCATCCACACACACACAAACACATACACTTTGAATGAAAGAGGCCAACTTCCACATACACTCAAAGCTATATGCCTAATTGACGATTATTAATGCAACTAATTAGGGAATAATAGAGTGCTTGGAGACAAATACTGATGTGAAGAATGCGGTAGAAGAATGAAAGGTGTGTAAGAGAGGGAGTGGGAAGAGGCGGGAGAGAAGAAAATTATTTTATCATTTATCTCCCTGCTGTCCTCTGTAACTAAATAACTGGCTGATGTCACGCTTCATTCACCGAGTCCAGACGAGGAGCCCGTATCAAGCGGGGGTTCAGGCACCGCTCAGCTCTGCAGGTCAAAGAGCGCTGCAGATCAGGATGGACCAGGTAGATCATCCCCTGAAAGGCCACTTCACAGGTGATGGCACAAATAAACACATCAGCGCACGCTAAAACACTTTTGACACTGTTAAGAAGCTGTACGTGATGATGGGTGTTGATGCTCACTATTTTCAGCTGCAAAAACAACCTTTTACTCTTTCCACCTACACGTAAAAAAAAAAAAAAACTGCTGAAAATTAACATGTTCACGGCCGCGCTACACATCTGGGGATTGTAGAATATAATTCTAGGATAAGTTGAGGGAAAGCTGGTACCACAAAAGGTATGTAAATGATAAACAATTTATCACCAAAAAAGACTCCAGAAATGCACTGAACATCTCAGACAATAGATATTTAACAGCGTAAATAACATACTGTGGACACACTCTCAGAAAACCACACAAGCACATAAAGGTGTGCCTGTATATGCACGACACACAATGACATTTAGTGAGCAACACCAAGTGACATTTGCATATCTGTAAATATTTATTTGCGGTAGGTTCAGACACGTACGTTCATGTTTCTACAACCTACAAGCTGTTTCACTAGACTGCAGATATCACTGATGTTTTATGAATTTTCTACTAAATATATTCTGTCTGTTTCTGTATATGCACTAGATTTCTCCTACATATTCTGCATTTGGAACTTTATATATTAAGGAGATTTTTCAGAAAGATTGTGTAAGACTGAAATAGTGAGAAATAACAATCAAAATAGACCTGAGGCAATTATTAAAAATCATCAAAATTATTGTTTCATTGATCTTAGCAAAACCTTAATAATAGACACATTCCGCACACAAGTGTGTTTAGTAAGTGCAAAAAACTTACAGGAGTTGTCGGATGAATCTCTACTATGGGAGAGATTAGCTAAACTGAAATACAAAAGCTTTAAAGAAACTTATTTTTAAATACGTCCTCTGTAGAAAATCTGATGTGTCTTTACAGGCTGAAAGATCCTGTCCATTAATGTTGCTGCAGTTTATCTAACCTAGAGACTCACTTTCACACTTGCTACTGTTGGAATCTGTTGAAGCTCAAACTTTGCCAAGATTTAATAATATAACATAACACTTTATCAGCCAGACCTCCTACGGGACTATTAAAAATGAAAAGAGTCTCTGGCAACCTTGTTAGCAATATCTACCTCCTCCTTATTCTTTGGCATTCTTTCATATTCTCCCGCTCACTTCTTTCTCTCTCTCTCTCTCTCACACTCTTACTCATGTTATGCTCACACAACTGGATTTTATTTCTGCAGAGCTGAGAAGGTGCAAGATGAAAAGGAGAGGGAAGTGGTGGTACCGTATACTGTGAACATAGAAAATGGAAAGAGAGAGAGCAGGAAGGGAGTTACAGTCGGGCTGTATACGCTCCACAGTGCCTAAAGCAAGGTGGTGGACCTCAAAGCTGAAGTCAGACGTCTTTAGCTCAAAAACAGTTAAAGAATTACCATATATTAGCCTGCATAATGTGGTAATAGCAAAAATGAGCTGAGTAAACACTGTGCTGGGGAGACAGAATAAGAGAAATAGTAAGAGAACAAAGTCCAGTCACAGCCTACGACAATAGATGCACGCCTGCACAATCGACATTCAGATCAAATTCTCACCCGTCCACTCTCTCAGTCTGTGTGTCTGACACTTGTATTTAGCAACCAACAGAAACAGAGCAGACATTCAAAACCATCTCATGCCAGTCTGATCCACTCACCCCATTTCTATTTTAGAGTATACGTGTGTCTATGTGTGTGTTGGACCAGGCAGGAAGAGGCATTCCCATAGGAGCAGTCCTCCTGAGCGCCAGACATTGGGGGGTTGGGTGTGTGAGACAGACACACACACACACACTACCAATTTCCATTTGGTATCCCAGAGGCACCACCATGTGGACCCCCTCCACTTTAAAAGTCACAAACTATGAGATTTTGATAAGTACAGAAACTCATATGGAGCTTTTACTCTTGCAGTGATAGGGATTCTCATGTGGCATTGTGCGCCATCTCCTCCATCTTACTAATGCATACTTATGACTGCATACTTCACACAGGAGGATCAAGCAGTCAGTTAATCTAACAACCTTTAACAAGAATATTTAGAAGCGATAACACATTTGTGCAAACTTATACTTCTTCATGCCTACCTCTCTTTAACAATGCCTGAGCATTGTTGCATTCTTTCAATACGCTTGATGTCTGTTTTTTGGTAGACTTTTTGGTGAGTCATGATTTTGAGCAAAATACTCACACCAATATTTTTATTCACTTAATGATGAAAGAAACGGGGTGAGCATCTCTAGACTTACAGGTTTGCAACGGAGAGACATGACAAACGTCGTCTGTCCTTCAGATTTCCACCAAGTCTAATGCCAAGTTTAGCCTGATCAGCTGTCCTGGTGGAGGTCCTGGGGTTAGGCAGGTTCGAGTCTTTAAACCCAGTGGCCTTGAGGACCCAGGAGCCAAACACCACCTAACCCTGTCTCCTGCCAGACAGGAGGAGGAGGAGGTGGTGAGGGGAGACAGCAAACCGCATTCCAAAGACAATGGACGGTCTGTGGGGCTTGCTGAACCTCTAAGGGCCCTGGGGCACGTTAAGGAGAGAGGGAAAATTGAGGGAGAAAGGCAGCAAAAAAGAGAGAAAAATGTTAAGAAGAGTAAGGAAAGAGGTCAGAAAAGAAGAAAGAAAAGGAAAGTAAATAATGTGGCGCAAAAATGAACAGAGAGAGTGGCCAAATAAGGAGGAGGTGTAAGAGAAAGGAGTGCTGGCACCGTTGTAGGGAACTGATAAGGAGAAAATGGGATGGGGGGGGGTCGCTTCTTTCAGTAACACAGGGCGAGAGCCAGACAGAGAAAAAGGGGAAAAAAGAGCTTGGCTGTTATTGCTGTTACTTTAGTTTACCTATGAACACTTTCAGTTCAGGCAGTACTCATGTTTCAACTTATGCTACATTCATACAAACCATAAATATGAGCAGCCGTGTGGGGAAAAACGCCTAGTCCAGGGTTTCCCCCAGGAAATAGTTTAAGAGCAGTGGTGACCCACGTCTCGTCTCCTAATCAAATTTCTTAGTGGATGACGCCCCAAACAACATTTGCTGTTTGAAATAGCACCACTGCTCTTTTTTACCTGAAGGATCATGTTTAGTTTAATTTGATTATATTAATGTTGTAAGGAGCTTGAGGTTAGATATGAAGATTTTCTGATGTCCAAAAAACTAGCGCCAAACTAGAATTGAGCTTGAATTAGGATTTAGATACTTGGTTTAACTTGCTTAACCAATGCAAATACTGTACGTAACTCACCAAATATAGCCAATAGCAACTTTTCCTTTGATATTGTGTGATAATGGTGATAAAAAATGAAATAACCAATTTAGGAATAATATAAATTTTTTATATATATATATATATATATATATATACACTACCGTTCAAAAGTTTGGGGTCACCCAAACAATTTTGTGTTTTCCATGAAAAGTCACACTTATTCACCACCATACGTTGTGAAATG
>JAVQJD010090103.1:0-24513 GCA_036023655.1 Nannoperca australis | reverse complement strand
GACTGGCTTGCATTTAACCAAGAATATGTTAGAGTGTGGTTTTTCTGCCTTTCAGATGAGCAGTCTGGGGAGCTGCAGTAGAAGACTCTCAGAGAGCGCAAACCCCTGCCAACACTGTGCGCCCTTCCAAGTCAATGTGACAGCCAAAGTCATCATTCCCATCGGTTGAAGTGAAGTTTGACTGATTTTGTGACCTTGCAAACATGCCATTTGGACTTGAGATGGAGTGTCTCCCTCTCAAAGTTGCGGCTAAAACATAATAATCAACAACTAGTGAAGTGTAGTAAATTAACAATCAATTATAGGTTTTCTCTTATAAATTGTCAGGTGAGGGACATGGCAGAAGGCAAAAAAGGCCAAACAAAGCTGTGGGCCATAAAAACCAAAGAAATGAGCTGTAAGATGCTAAAATGCCACATTTGATCCAGTGTTACCATAAAAATGTCAATTGTAGTCGCTTTAAAAGACAACATTGATTTCGGGCCCTCGGCACAACCTCCGCTGCACCGTTAAAGCTCTCTGTGACTTTACAAATATATTTGACCAGACTTCACTCAAAAAAAACAGCAAGGGAGGAAGATTAGAAAGATACAGGCTGGCGAGGAGGAAAATAACGGAGGACGGAGTGTGCAAGTGCCAGAGAATCACAAGGCTGCCTCTCATTTCCAAGTATTCTAAAGAGAGACAGCAGAGACGGGCCTCTGAAACCACACACACACACACACACACACACACACACACACCCCACACACACAGACCACAGCATCTGCAAGGTACAATTTTACAGGCCCTAATTACAGTGGGCTGCGGCGTCTCTTATTTGGTTTGCCAAAAATCGCAAATCACACACACACTCTCAGTGCAGCCTTGCACAACTGCGCATGTACACACCCATATATCAATTGAAACTGTGCATGTACGGAGGAAGTAACTGCACAACAATGGGAGGCCTTTTTTTTATGTCTCCCAGTTGATAAAAATGACGCTGTTTTCCTTTCCGATTCCGTTTTCACACACCACGTTGACATCCTTCACAGCGTAAACGTCTGCAAATGTCCTGTTCAAAAGACATGAGAGCACTTCTGAAGCAATTCCTTCTAACTTTTAGCTTAGCCGAAATACTATTAAATCGTTCTCTCTTGTGTTTTGTCTGATTAGTATGCTGCATTCATCCTGAACTGTTACCCAGGTTTTAAAGTCTGATTGCTCACTCTTTCTCTTTCAACAACCTTAAGTTCCTTCAAGGAGGGTCATGAATAATGACCCGACTGTTTCCAGCACCAGCCCTTATACACTGAGGCCAAAGCCATTTAATATAAAAAGAGAGGTACGGCGTTTTGCCACGACACATCCTTCCCGTCACTTCAATCTCTCCATCTCTGCTCAACCCCGGTTCCCCTTCACAAACACTTGGTTCTTAGTTGGTCCGAAAGGAACCTGAGAACTTTGTGTTCGCTGGCATATCTTTTGTATCTCCTAAATATCCCACTCTTTCTTCCTCCTCTCTCTGTTTTTTCACACTCTTGCTCATTTACATTCACTGTACAATGCACGTTTCTCTTCCCTTTCTTAGAGAAGTCTCTAAAGTGAGGGGAAACTAGGCCATTAGGCTGCAGCACAGCTTCTCCCTCGCTTCAAGTATCCCCTCTCTTCCAATTCCCCTTTTCTCTATTCTGTCTTTTTTCTCTCCCTATGTCGCCCTCCCTCCTGCCCCTTCTTATTCTCACTTTTTCTTTAAGTTGCCTGCGGTATCCCTTGGTCTTTTTTCCCATTTTATTTTTTGTAATCTCTATCACATGACATTCTCCTTTTCTTCCTTTCTGTCTTGCTGCTCTTATTGCCTTGGGTACCACTGTGTCCTACCTCCAACTTGTCTCTTTGCTACTTTGTTCTGTTTTCTCTCCTATCATCCATAATCCATGCACGCGCGCACACACACACACACACACACACACGTGCACACCAATTCAATAGACCAGAAAAGTATTTCCAGGCACCTTCTGTTCCTATTCACATTTCTTTTTCCCTATGGCAGATTTTAATGGGATTTTTGGGTACCATTTACCAATCCTTCCGTACTTTAAAAGAGTAAAATTATGTTAATAGAAATGGCGGGGACAAAGGTATTTAAACTTAATCTGTTTTTTAAAACAATTTTGCTAACGACCATGGCTATATTATTACTGTTTCATGATGCCAAAAGAATATGCATTATGCAACTATTCAGCAATCCAGCAAAAAAAAATAAAAAATGTAACATTAATATTTTAGGAGAGTAGGACAGCTTTACACTGCTGTCTTTGGTAGTCACTTTCACAGTGATGCGGTTTAAACCTGCACAAGCGGTCGGTCTAAATGTGTGACTTCCTACCAACTTGGTTTAAACACGGATTGCAGAATACTTTGTTTTGGTGAATGGGCATCTTTGTTTAGGATGAAACAAGATAATCCACAGGCCCCACTGTGAACAGTTTTCATTTGCGCCTTTTTCAACAAAAAAGAAATATGCACTGTGAAACCTGTTGCTGTAACAGAAACATGTATTTCAATGTTGTTAGGAGCACAAATACATTCCATTGCTGTATCAGACACCAAAACACTGCAGAGGTTTATACTCAGAGGTTAATAAGTTGTATTATCATATAATAACATGTAAATAAGGTTTTTGAACTCTGGAAAGTCATTTTAATCTCCACTGTGGCAATCAGCAGGTAAACGGTAGAAACAAGTCATTCTTGGTACAAAGTAATCTACCAGGAATGTTTACCAGGCCTCATTGAAATGAATTAGTGCTGAAACGATTTGTCAGTCAACAGGAAATCATTCCAAAACTATTTGGAAATATCGATTAATTGTTTAAGTCATTCATCAGTTAAACCCTTTCTCCAACGTGAGGATTTGCTGCTTTCCTCTGTTTGATATCATTGTCAACGGCATATTGGGTTTTGGAATGAATAATTCAAAAACAATTCTGCAGCGCTTCCTGTAAAAGGGTTACAGGACAACACGTTTTCAACGTTTCCTAAACCCAAACCAAATTATTCATATTATTGCAATGCAATTTTTGCAATTTTATGTTTTTTTTATCCAAAACAATTACAATGAAATAAAAGTTAAATAAAAACAATAAAAACAGTTTGTGTTATTCTTAGAATCAACCGCTTAACTGCCCAATTCATTTTCTCATTCATCTAAGGGGCGGCTGGGGTTTTCAGGTTTTAATTTGGCAGAAGAGTGACGGCCTATTGATCTGTCTGTCTGAGTCCCCCTCCCCCCTACCTGCTCCTCCTCCTCCTCATGCTCTTTGTCCGTTGGTTGCTGTCTCGTCCAGGTCCCTCCGGGCTAATCTGCTGGTGTACCAGATGCATGCGCTCATTAACCTGGTGCCACCTTCTAAGAGCCTCATTGACCGTGTACGGTCTCTCACAAACACACACGTGCATGCATAACAGTGACAGTCTCACAGTCTACACACGCTCGCTACGCTTGGCATCATGGGACGTGTCTGTGCTATCCTGGTTTTTCAGGTGCAGGATTATTGGCAAAAATAGAAGAGTGAAAGAAAAAAACGATAGAGAGATTGAATGAAAGACATAAGAGAAAGGCAGAATCTGCCAGAAGAGCAGACAGATGGAGAGGCGAGGGGGGTGTGTGTCTCTATCGGGCCCGAACTTGGTTGTCAGATGCACGTGGGAGACGTTAGTAGTAAACGTATCCAAACTGCGACTGTTTCACAATGCTAATCACGCGTGAGAAAGCCTTCGGTTTGGTTTAGGAAAGATCATGCTTCGGGCTTAAATAATAAGTTAACTTTTGGTTTCACGCAGGACACGAAGACGCCTCCTAAGTGAAAGTCCTGTGTTTGACCCATCCATGCACCCCACGTGCTCCCTACGTGGACTCTGCTGCTCTTTATACTACGTCACCTGACTTCCTAAAGCCTCATTGGCACAAAGGCACAAAGGCTTTCTGCCAGAAAGGCACAAAGGCAACCTTCTCCCATGTGCTTTTCAGATAGAAAACCTTGCTCGTGCAGTTTGTTTAATGTCCTCCTTTATTTTTCTTTCGTTCATTTGGATTCCGCAGTCTCCACAGTCCTCATGCTCCCCCTCTGAAATCTTTTCCCTACATCCCTCCTTCACACCTCTCTCTCCAAGGCTACAAAGCCTACCGTTCCCAGAGAAAGAGACTTCATACAAAAGAAAGGAGAGCGAGAAAATCCTCCGGCTTTTTGTGTTTTTCTTACAAACGGCAGCTGTCTCTCACATTGCCTCCCCCATTCACACCCTAACACCCTCAGAACCGTTGCCGTATCCAAATCTACCGCAAAATACCACATGGGACCTCCCTCACTATCCTCCCCTCCCCACACATCCCTCATGCCCACCCGGTTGTCTGAGTGGCGGGCTGTGTGGAATAAATGAGCTCATTCATACAGTGTTTAGTAGCTCCATCCCTTTGCAGCCCGGCCCAATGTAAACAAGCCTAAGGTAGCTAGTTATAGGCCACAGCAGCTAGGAGCGTGCTTGGATCAGAACCACCACCTAACTGCTGATCCCGGGGAAACGATATTTGAAAAGTCATATTGTATAGTTTGAAAATATTTGCTTTGAGATTTAATTTGATAGCACCTGAGAACAACTTCCACCTCCCAGGGGCTTACATTTAAATGTGGGTTTAACAGTTGGCTTCTCTTATGCCAGAAAAGGAGTCGGTCCAACAGAGGAGACACATTTCAGCGATGCAGATGCATTTATAAAATAGTACACTGTAAAACACTGTAAAGGCCTTAATCAAAAAGGAAAGGTAAAGTCAATTTCACTTTTGGTTTGGTGTGGCTCTAACTCCTTTTTACATTCTTACTATATTCTTTCTTTCCCTGAAATCCATCTTTTTCTGTCTATGGATGTTATGCACCACCAGACTACCCTGCTCTTGGTATCTGTGTATGAATGGACAGACACAGACTTTATAATGAGGAGCTCTGTCAGCACTTCAGCTTCAGAGACTTTTGCTGCAAAGTGTAAGTTAAGCAACTGTGAGTGAGACAGAGGGGCTGCGTTATAGAGCGATATAGTTCCTCTATATAAGCTATGTAATTACTACTGTATAAAATAATAGAAGATAATGACTGCGTAAAACTGCTGTAGTCCTTCTCCTTCATCCTTCTCCACCAGCGTACAGGGCCTCGACCCTTAACATTCATGGTCTGTCTAGAATATATATATAATAAATATATTCTATTGCAATTAGATAACAATGGATGTCTTTTTTTACCTTTAATATTAATTCCCAGAGCTTATGAATGACAGTTTTTACAAAACGTTCTTATTGTTTGTTTTGACTCCATGCATTTATTTCCATCTGTTTTTAAATCACTGTCTGAGCTCCACTAAGCCAGTAGGAGAAAAGCACTCATAGGATGAGACCTGTTTATCAAGTCGCTGCTGCAACATGTATTGTTGGCAGACGGGTGTGTTTCCTAAAGCTTTTTATTATTAACTCAACAATGGCGCTCACATACTTGAAAACCACTTTATGAAAAAAGGCCTGTACAGCACATTGGGCTGAAGTGGACACATATATTATTATATTGAATAATAGTATATCCCTTTGTAACTGTTTTGAAATCCAGACCAACGTCATATCCTGAAATGAATTGGTTCAAATAATAAATCATTGCTTTGTGTATTGCAGATGTTGCTGCAATCTCAATTCCCAGTGTCTCTTATTCACCCCACCCAACATCAACAGCCATAAACTCCAAAATATAATTTAAATTAAAGTGGAAATGGGAAGCGTATCTCCCATGCAACAGCAGAAAGCAAAACCTTTATAAAAAGACAGACTGATTAAAAAAAAAAATATATAATAATGATTTATACCTTTCACCCAGCAGCGGTTTATTCACTGAGGTAATCGGACATTTCATTACGCCATTCTCTGTGGTGACCGTTGCTTTGGCTCATTACACAGTGTACTTTCAGTTGTAATCAATTAGCAGTAGCTATGTTTATTTCTTTGTAGAAACACCCTAATACAAAATGGAAATAACAGCATGGGCACTTCGAATGCTCTTATTTGTTTGTCTATTATACTGTAAGAATCATTTACACATTGAATAATAGAGGAGCTCAAGGTCAGTTATAACATGCCGAGCACATTACAACCGCAGTTTAACTACTTTAGTAACAGTACTAACACAAGAATAGGATAATTGCTGTTAATAGTTACCTGAATCTAAATTTCCAGAGACTCAATGTGTCTAAAATCTTTGATCTCGAAAGCAACTGCCAAACATCATAAACCTTAACAGTCAAAGAACTTTGCAGCCATAAAAGAGAAACAAAAATAACCAGTGGGACCTAAAAGCTACCACTGACGCTGCTTGTAGAAAATCAGTGACATCTAAAAGACCAATAAAACAGCATGTAAAGTTCAAATAAGAAGGCAAACGGAACAACACTACTGTGTATTTCCTAATAAAAAAATGATACTTGACACTCTGTTTGTTATAAATCCCTGTACCACCCTGACTCACACCTTGCTTCTCATTTTATGACCATGTGACCATCGTCTTACCTCTCATATTCCAGGTTGTCATGGTCACAGCGGGCATCTTTGTGCTTCTCCCAGTCCTTCCCGTGGCGGCACGTCGTCAGCGACACAATGTCCTTTCCATTGTGGATGTGATGAAGAGCGTTCCTGGTGTCTGAGCCGATGCCGGTCAGATAACGCTTCCCTTTGAACATCAGCAGGTACTTTCTTCGTGGCGGTATGGTGTTCCTCACCAGCCAGCCCCGCTCTCCACCCTTCTGCGGGTGATCCTTTGAGAACAGCGGGATGGAGACGTCAAATCCTGGCCTGAAATGTTCTGTGTTGAGGCTGGCTTTGGCTAAGATGGCCTGGCCGATGTTGAAGCCCAGGTCCTCTGTGTAGTTAGGCCAGGTGCCTGAGTACAGGTTGAAGATCAGGTGGTTCCGCCCGTCATTCCACAGCGGGTAACCACGAATACGTTCATCCACATTGGGCACAAACTGTCCTGATAGCTGGTCCCGATCTAAGGTGTCTATCCCGAGCACGAACAGACATGCTTCACGGGGGTCTGATGTGTAGTACCGTGACTCACCTATAGACGTCAGGATCTTCCTGTAGCTCTCTGACACGCGGTCATTTTTCTCTGATGGATAAATATACACCCTGAACCCCTCCCTTCCTCTACGGCGACACCGCGAGAAGTCAAAACAGGTCTCCATGCGGCAGCGACTGTCCTTGTAAATGGCAGACCACGCCTGACGACGCTGGCGAGGCGACTCGGCCGTCCCAGGATCCGTCTGGAGCTCATCCAGGTGGGCATAGCGGGGCAGGAAGGCTCGGTCAGTCCAGTTGGGCCAGGGGCGCACCACTTCACCCCGCTGCCGTGTCAGCAGCCGGAGCAGACGCAGCTGGACTCCTCCACCCCAGTAAAAGAGGACCAGCCAGCAGCACGCACACAAGCCCAGCAGAACATACTTCTTACGCGCCTGCATGGGGGCCTGTCACAGTCTCTTTTTTCCGCTCTGTCTCTCTCTCGTCCTCTGCCTGTCTTCTCCTCTGCCCCTCAGCTCTGTGGCCTCACAGGGGCGGGGGGCTGATTTGTGATTTTTAACAAGGAGCTTCTAAGGGAGGACAATGTGCTAACAAGGACATCCCTGCCTCTGAGTGTGGCCAAGTCCACTGTGCCATTTAGAATGACGAAATCTTGAGTGACTGACTCCCCTCTCTCAGTCTCTTTCTGCCTTCCCCATTTGCTCTCCACGCTACTCTCAGATGTGTGTATTAGCCTGTCTCTGCTGTGGCGCGCGCTGCTGCTGCTGCTTCTTTGTGCACTTCTTCCGTTGACCAGCCTGGCTGAGAGTGATGAAGGCTGATTTCTCCGCTCTCTCGGGCCAAGCTTGCTGCCTCATGGTGCCTGGCACAACTGCTGTCTGTAGGGCCCCTCCTGGGGAGAGGTAAACAAACAAGAATACAGATCAGTACACAGACAGACTTGCCATTCTACGACCAACACGGAAACATACTCTGGGATTAGTCATGAAACTGCTGTCTCAAGAGGAGCCATAACTAACACCTTTGATAGTCCAGTGTAGCAATAAAGTAGCACAGCTGGGTAATGTTTCACTGGCAGCAGAGGACTTTAAACTGTCAAAATGCCCCTCCAGCTCAAGCTCATAAAGAGACAACTGAGAAAAGTACAACTCAGTGCACTCTCAAAGAGGCAGCCACCCCCTGATTAGCTACACATCAAAACCATCTCTTCATGAAGTCCAACCTTCATTCCTGTGGAAAAAGATGGATATTCACAGACTCACATGTGCTGTAATGTGTACTGACTCCTGGAACAGTCTTTTGCGTTAGTATGTTAAACCTGGAGAAGCAGACAGGACTAGATATCGTCGTGCTCTTCAAGCTCCAGTTGAACTGAGCCAGATACAGTTGAGGAGCAGTGGAGGAGATAATGAGAGAGCGTTTAGCATCTGAAACGTAGATTTGGAAACGCAGAAGGAAAACAGAGCAACTTTATGGCTCTGAAACGTTCGTTCACCTTGGAGAGACTGAGTGAAGGCTTTTTTTTGTTACATTTGCAAACTTGCAACGGTTTTTCAGCCTCATATTTTTTGGCAAACGTCTCCCAATAACTCCCCAACACGTACAGAATACTTGTGTGTGTGCATGTGGAGTACCCCTCACAGTGAAGGGCAGTGTTCATGCTGCCAGCTGCCACACAAAGGCAGCTTTCAGGTCTCACCTGGCCGCTCTCTCTTTACCTCAGTCACATTCCACATTTCTGCCAAGCAGAAGTGATTCCTGCCTTCTCTGCTTGCAATAAAACAAACAGCGCACCGGTGGTGTGGGTAAACAATGCATCCTCTGATTTCCTCACCTCAAAAGCATAGAGCAATTAAGGATTTATGTGTGAAAAACTGAAAAAGCTTCAGAGGAATTGGAGGGAAACAGTGTTGTTTTTAGGTTGACCACCGAGCATTTTCAGTTGATCTAGCATAACTGGTTTTCAACAATTTTCTTAATCCACTAATCAGTATGAGGCTCTGATATCAAGTTTAGGCTACGTGCGTCGCATTGGAATGCACGTTCGTTTGAATTCATTTCAACTTTTTGAAAAGGTGGCCCATGTACTCTAATGAATTGTTGCTGTACCAGTGTGTGAGCACCACAGCCTGTAGTGTGGAACTGCACCGGATAATCCAGGTTTGCTGATCTGATCTGAACATGTGGAGATGTTCGTGGATGGTTTTCTACACCTTCCTCAGTTCTACTTCTCTGGCTACGACTGGAGCAGCAGCCTGGGCAGCAAGCAGTCCAAGATGGGGAGAAATAAGACACTTGGGATCCCATTACATAGCCCTCATCAATAACTCACTTGTTCCTTTAGTTAAGGCATTGATTTTCCTTTCTATATATTTTTTTCAAGCTTTATGTCCACCGCCACCAACGCATATAATTACGCCTCAATCTTGGTCAGGATAGACTCCTGTGAGAGATCTGTCCGGGTGATTTGTGGTTGTGGGGATAATTGATAGTGATGGCAAGAAGGTGTAATAGAAAAGTGATAGAGGGTATCATTACGATGATGGTAATGATGACGGACGTGAAGAATTTATTCCGTTGCCTTATCTAATCTAATGCCATTGGACTCCATTGCTTTGCAAAAATGCAAGTCCACTAAGGATATTTACATTGATTTAAGTGCACTGAGGTCTCTCTATTACTCTACTACTGTGGGATCAACAGTAGATTGCCATTTCACAATAAGACACGGTTATTTTTTTTCAAGTCAATCATCCACATGACACGCTTTATTCAATTTAACTTCAAATCAAACAGCTAAAACCTCCAATTTGAATTGATTTCAAAATGACAATACAAGGAGAACTTTCTGATGCAATAAGGTATTACAGGTTTAATGGAGGAAGGAGGCTAATATGTGAATTGAACATAATCATTGAAGATAATTAGGCTATTAGGGGATAAAACTACCCACTTTTAAAAACTACTACTGACAGCTCTAGGTGTGTGCAAGCTTCTGTTGAACACTTCTGTTATCTTATCATCCTATTATTGTGTGCAAGGACAAACCGTACAATGGCAGCGTGAGGCCATTAACTAGGAGCAATAATGATGAATGTAGGTAAGTGAAACTCTGGGGCACGCCTGGACCTGAACAGGCCTGACAGCATCCTTAAAGCTGCAAATCAGCAAGAAGACACACATACATGGATGCACACACACACACACACACACACACACACAAGTAAGTGGCTTTAAGTGGTGAGAGAAGTCCCTCTGTCATGGATCAATGATGGATCATTATGGTTGGGTGACTAGCACTGGAAAAAGCCACAAGGCTCATTGAATAGAGGGGCCCAAAGATGGAAGGACAGGGTTCAAGGAAAGGTGAGAGCAGGTTCCACAGCCCTATAATTCCACCGTTAATCATTTGTTTCCCCATCTATACCTTCATTTCCTCAATTCTTACTCGTCTGCCTTCCATCATTCCTTCCTTCTATTTTCTACTCTCCTTTCGCCTGCTTTTTACCATCCCACTCAAGCTGACGAGAGGGTTTCACGTTGAAACAATACTATTTTTGCATGGTTTTCCTTTTTCAATTTCATCCTCAAAAGGGAGCTGGGGGGAGGTGGGATGAAGCAAGGGCCACTAAACACTTAATCACAGACGTGAGGAACACACTCTGCAAGGCCAACAATTCTTTGATCATTCGCACTCGCCATGAGTGTGAAGAAACTTCTAGGAAGGTTCATTTAGAGTGTACTGAGCAAGCAATGAAATTGTGTCAACACTGCAAAGTGAGGAAATTGTAATAATGCACACTGCATTAAAATCAGTTAATATAAAGTGGCAGGTGGATCGTGTTGCATCAGACTAGGACAAACCAGCTTCTTCACAATTTTCCATATACGCTCCTGCTGAACGTACTCTGATTTTAGGTTATAAGATTTTCATTAAATCATTTTTCGTTACTATTAATGGTCAGCATTTTTTCAGCAACAGCCATTAATGTATTTACATTCTTCATGTAATCCAGAGTTAGTCTCACTGATACACTCACTGATCACTCACCTACAGTCGAATCAGAGCTGCATTAACTTACTGTTAATGCTAACTGAACATTTCCTACTGCTGTTGTTTCACATTAAAAGCATAAACATGGAGTGGTTTTTAATGTGAGAGCATGAAATCAGATCACAGATACAATTATTATTGACTTTTTTATATAAAAAATAATGTGAGTTTGTTTGGCTGGGGTTTGCTGTAGTATTAGGCTGAACTTCTTTACCAAATGTAATTTAATTCTAAAGCGGGACTTCCTGTTGAGCGTAGTCTGGTCTGGAGGGCATGGGAAGGTCGGTACTTAAAAGGACAGGAAAGAAACAATCCATGAGGAATAATAGGTGAGGACGTAGGACATAAAAGTGGTATGGATGGAGAGAATGACATGGGAGAGAGGCACTTAATGATCGATTTTTCATGGATGAAAGCTGGACCCAATCCCTGTACTTTCTGCCCTTGATCTCTTCCTCTCTGAGGGCCCTAAGGGCTTCCCTCAACTGTTTCTACCTGCTGTGGTCTTCCACAGAACTACACTATTAAGTCATTCAGGGAAACAGAATTTAAATTTGTCATCCCATCTGTCTGCCTTGAATTGTGTTTACACGGCATCTTATTCAAATGTGGTTATGCAGGCTTTGATAGAAAATGAAAACTGACATGCTCTGAAATGTATGTCACCAATGATTTTTGAAAATTCAGTAGTTGTCAATGTGTATTTTTCTTCCACCACATAGGATATTCTTTATAAAGAGATTTCTGCCTTTGAGAGATCGATTGGCTTTCCCCTTATTTGTTCAATTTGCTGTTTTCTGGCCACAGCACCAGTGCTGAGCACTGACATTGTAAATGCTCAAAATGAAATCCACTACCATTACAGTCATTCTCCAGGTAGCAGAGTCATTGCCACTGTAAGAGAAGCAGCAGCGGCATTATTATGTCTGAAATGATTTGGGTAGTGACATAGAACAGGTTGACACTGGATGGGCCAAAAGCCTGGTAAAATGAGATTTCCATTCCTTCCCAAATGATATGGTTAGTTTGTAAAGACAGCCCACCTGAATGATGGAAGCCTACAATACAGTGACACAAATCCTGGGTGACTGCACTGTACAAATACCAGCGTGCAGTGGCAGTGGGCCTTTCAGTGACTTTTTGTGTTTGTATGTGCCCCAGTGTGTGTGTGTGTGTGTTTCTAAACTATACTTAAACACACATCTGGCATGTGTGTTTTTGCTGGGCTAAAGCTGGCGACATATTAGTTCAGCAAAATTAAGTGTTCTGAAGAAAACACAAATCTTGTGGTGAGGTGAAACACTCAGTCGAGCTAAAATTAAACCCCGGACTCTGTCATTACAGGCCTGAGAGATGTGACAGCGTGATCTGGGACCACAAGATAGCCGCAATACGTAGTTTATGTTATTGCAGTGTGGTTCCAAATCTTTTTTCCCCTGTAACCCCTTCAAATGGAGCTACATCTACTTGTGACCCCTCAATACAGCTGAGGTCAATACCTCACCGAACGGAGGCCTGTTTGACCGAAGAGTAATTGTTCCTTCTCAGATAGTTTCTTTATGAGAACGGTTTTAAGTTGCATTTCTTAAGATATCAGTCCTGGTTGACTTGGTGACACCGGTGGTTACCATGGTAACACCAAGTGCAGTTAAACAGTAAAGGTCCCAGAGATGTGGAAGCAGTAAACACACCTTAAGCTGCTACTTTGTGAGAAGTACAACAGAAGAGTAACTGTTGTATCTGTTTACAGTGCAACCAAATAAACTCACAATGTTTTTAAAAAGAAGTCAGGCAATATTCTGCCTTTTTCCATCATACTGTGAATAACCGCGATCCGATTTCATGCTGCACATGGTGCAAGTAGTTTCCTGCACATCAGAAGGAAACAATAAAAGGAGTTGGTAACCTTGCTTAGAAGTTGGATCTGTGCTGGTCGTCTGTAACTCCAATGTAACTCTTTTAACATCTAACAGATTACTGTGGCTGCGTAAATGTGTTCATCTGCAGTAAAAAATAAAAGGCCAGTGTTTGGCCAGTTGAATGCTCTTAATGTGAAGCAGCAGCAGTAGGAAATGTTGGGTTTGCATTAGCAGTAACTTAACACAGCGCTGATTCAGTGTAAAGAGGGTCAATAGTAAATAGTGTAGCTGTGAAAAAATGACGCTAGATTACATGCTGCATTGATTCCTGTAAATCCGTCATGCGTGTGCAGGCAACTTGAATCCAGTGTGGTAATGACAGACACTTACGATGAAGTCTATTATACAGAAATAGCATCACAAATGGGGTCGGATCACGAAAATCTTAAGGATAATAACTCTAAGGGCTGAAGATATAAAAATATCAATATCACAAGCAAAAAAAAAGAACACAACAAAAAACTAATATTATCCGAATACTGCAACCTTTTGTATCATAAACAAGAAATGTTCTGCTCTCCTACCCTATTTTGTCATCTCATGACCCCTTAGATTTATTTTGTGACCCCCAGGCGGACCCCAACACTTGGGTTGGGAACCACTGTATTAGCATAATGCTTCTTTGTTTTAGCGACCAGAGGTGCTGGTCTAGCCAAAAATGTGTATATGTGCCCATTAACTGTGTGTCTTTTTGGTGCTGTGAATGTGAATGGCTGCATAACAGCGGCATTGCATTTCTATGTCTTTGTGACTGCGTACAATGTGAGCAGGCATCACTGAGTGTGTGAGGTTTGTCTGTCTGTAGTCGTATCAGTCAGTGTAAGGCGAGCCAAAGAAAAACCTGTGGTCCAAAAAACCTGTGCCGTCTCTCCTGAAAGACCTGCTTTCAAGGCCTACAACCAGGATGTGATACATGTTCTATTTTCTACCCTCACCTACTAGTTGCCCTTTGAAATTGAGGTGCTCTTTACACTCCCACAAACCGTATGCAAATGGGGGCAGACACACACACACACACACACACACACACACACACACACACACACACACGTGCAGTTTGTCTATGCTGAACAAATGGCTTTTAACTGTATAAAAAAAGAATCTCTCTTGCTGTCTACACACAGCTACCAGAGTATTTTTCCATTACCTCGACCACCTCTGAGGCATAATGGTCATAAACTTAATCAAGCACTGGTTCTTTTACAAGGCCATTTTCATAATATGGATAACAGCACGTTCTTCTTTACCTTAATAAAACCATGCTTGCTGCGCCTGGGCTGAGGGACTCTGACACGGTTAATAAGATGTTTATCTCAAGCTGAACGCCCTACAACGCAACCAGCTTCCCAACCGCGCACACATTCCAAACCTAACATAATTACAAGCCGGGTTGATTAATTATGTCTCAACAATATGCTGCACTCCAACGCCACAAGGGCTAATTAACAGAATGAACAAGATGGGTAGGAACGGTTATTAGGAGGTTCAAGCTCGCGCTCTGAATTTGGCAACGCTGTTTACGGTCCCCGGAATGTGGACAGAAAACATGTGGGTCAGGCTGTGTCACACAGAGACCAAGATCATCAAAACACTGGCACACAGCTCCCAGGATACACAGTGGAAAAGCCTAGTGAGGACACTGATCCAGCAACCGCTCTGCTCTGTGTTCAGGGTGCCTGGCTGTGCACCTGACAACAACACACAGCAGAAACAGCATGTTGTGAAATCCATCTGTCTTATTAACTGGTCCCGCTCGCAGTGCATCCTCCCTGCAACTCGTCTCATCGCTGCAGCTTCAGCCTGGAGGCTATCCTATCACAGAACTCAGATCGGATCGGCCTTTAAACAATCTGACCTTGACAACAAGGGGGTGATAAATGATCTGACCCTGGGATAAGGAAGATGGGGGCACATTCCAGACGGGGATCAATTGGTAATTGGTACTGTGTCCCTGACATCTGAGATTAAAGCAGTAGTTTTTGCAGAAAAGATGCAGGATCTTGTGTGGAAAATTAATTGATTTCAAAGCGGCTCCACAACCTTTTATTTTTCCTTTACACTCTAATATGATTAATATTACACATTTTTACACAAGCGCAGTAAAAGGAGCACATGAGAAAACATGATCACTGTGCACAGTCATCCATCAAGGTTAGCTTTTAACCGTTGCACAGTGATATTTACAACCCCTCTAATGAATGGCTTTGATTATGGAAATCCCCACCACCTCTGGAACATAAACACTGTCTGTATTTTGCCAATGCTTTCGTCAAGACAAGATTTGCACTTCTTTTAATCACCAAGGAGGGTATTACAGAACCATGAATGCAAAATCCCATTAAAACGAGGGGGGGGGGGGGGATTGCCATTACAATAAAAGTCATTTCATAAATCAGATGAAATCCATGTGCACCTTGCCACTGTGGGATCCACCCTCCCCAGAGAGCCTCGTCTGCGCATCCATGATAATGACAGCGCTTTATTTGTGCTCACTGAAGTCACCATCTTTTCTCATCAAAAGTAAAAAGTAAAACTAAATAACTAGAGAGTTGTAATTAATTGCTGCAATGATGTTTGTTTATCTGGGATTCATTAATACGCCGAACACTTACTGGGATGTGGAAGCAGGTAATTTTCTGCCCTTTCCTGGGCTATTAGCTGTTATATCTTGACTGCAAGACAAACAGTAGCCAGAACAAAGCATTTCTTTTTTTTTTGGACTGCATCAAGAAGACGCAGCCCTGTAGAGTATGTCTTTTAAATGTGAAACAGGTGTTACAAAATAGCTTTCAAGTAAACAGAAATCCCCTACAGCTCTCAAGAACTCATTCATAATTTTACAACTGGATTTAATTCTGTTGTGATCTCTGACTTGAAGGGGAAGTGATGTCATATTGTATGATATTCATAGTCTAGTGTGGCCCAAATGCCTTGTACAGTTCCTCTCTCTGTCTCCTGTTCACTATCTTCATCGATAAATATGTCTGCAAAGTATATTAGGACTTTACATTTAGTGACATTAAAGAGTCTGTTGTTACTTCCAACTATTTTGCACTCAGCAACAGTATAACAGCTGAACTAGTGGCAGCATTATTTAATATTCTCGGGTGGTGGCAGAGCAATGTGCAACCCACAGCCCATCTGTCCAGTGGGAGAAGCAGATCATCTGCCAAAAAGATTGCAACGTGTGCTGAAGATTTCCCCCAAAGCTCAGAGAGTTGGTGTAAGGCTTAGACATGGACCCAAAGAAAGCACAATGATCCACAACATCCTCAGAATTACAGTTAACCATCGGGGTCCATTAATGCATCAGTCATTCTGTGTCACAGCTTCAGCATTTGAACGCCACTCAGTCTAACGCGCGGCAGTCTCGCTGTCATAACATGCCGCCTATCCGGCCTACCTGTCACAGAGTGATACTCAGATCCGTTGCAGGTGGTTGCTGCACGTTCAGGGCTGAGCTGGCTGGCTGAGACTCTCCGCTCCCCCTCCTGAAGCAGAACGAGCACAGTTGCGCACTGAACTGTTGAGCGTCCTGCTCCGGCCGCGCCGCTGCAGCTCAGGTCCGCCCGGCGACACCAGCTGTAGAGGCTCAAAGCACCAACTTCTCCTCTCTCGACCCACGAGCCCTACAATGTGATTAAGTTACAAGGCTGACAGGGCGTAAACGTAAAAAATAAATAAATAAATAAAAAGAATCTGAAGGCGGAGTGCCCCGCCGCCCCCTCGCGTCTGCCCTCCAAATATCCCAGATCTCTCACTCGCAGATACGTCGGATTCTCCTTTATTATCCAGCATGCATCTCTCTCAGTCAGAGCACCGTGGACCGCACAGCTTCACCCCCCCAGCCACCTAGATTTACAGAAACAGGACTGCGTCTGTCAAAATGGCTAAAGGCTGATAGTCTCGTGATAATCCAGCGGTGAACTAAAGTGCCCCTTGTTGCACTTACGGCGAGTTTAGGTTCCAGTGACCTTCTGGCCCTATTTTGCCTCTATACAACCGCCACATTATAAATAAGGGTCTTCTAGGTTGTAAGGGCTGCTTCCAACACTTGCGATTCTCTCAACACCCGAGCAGCGTGAGTGACAAAGGTGCGCTGCTGAGCGCCACGCAAACAACACACCAGGACCTGACAGCAAAACGCACTTTACAGAGACACAGCCTGTTCCTCGTTGTACAATAGCACCATGTGTCTACCATATGTCAGAGGACAAATAGCCTGTACACGTTTCGTTGTGCTTTTTGTTTTATAAGCGCGAGCTTGTAACGGCGATGCATGCAGACTTAGAGAATAAGATCCACGAGTCAACTGGGGGACACTCGATAACGTGACCTGTAATCCTGCAGCAGAAACATCGGTGTATGCCTTATTATTCCGATACATCTACAAACACATCCTCCACACAGACAGCAGAAATCACCCAGCGCGATCCCCGCTGCGCTCCGACTTCTCCCCGACGGAGAACTCGCCCTTACCGGGTGGCGAACCGCGCTCTTCCCCTCTCTCGGGGTTTTCCCTCTTCACGCCACGGCCGGGCACCTGCGAATCAATTCGGCGAGTAAACTCGTGTCTCCCGGTCGGGACGTGAAAGATGAATTTGCGTGGTAAATTGTTCCATTTTCCATATCCACAACAGTCCACGCACGACCCGCCCCCGGGCGGTGGTGATTGGTTCAGAGGCTCCTCGACGTCTTGGTCTCGCCGTAAAGAAAAACACACACATCTGGACGCGACCCCGCGCAACCGGGGCGCTTTGGAAACACCGAGTTACGCACGGGAATTAAACCGACACGCAGAGGCGTCACGTTCGTCCAGGCTCGTTCTGCTAATTGTGGCTCGTGATAACAATCGTGTTACCTTTGCGGAAAGTATGTTATGCTCTGTGAACACTGGGCCACCATTGTGTTGATGGTTTTCAATTGGAGGGACACCAATCTAGGAGGATTTTGCTGGTTTAGCAATTATATAAGAGTTGTCTGTCAATAGTGAAGATAGTAGGCTACTTACTATGATAACAATTTAAAGTACTTCATTATTTTGGCAACGCACGAAGACAAACGCGTTCCATATATATTAAGGGTGTGCATTAGGAAGACCAAAGAGGCAGGTGTTAAGAAAGGTAGATTAAATACACATTACATTGATGTATATGCTCTGTTGGTGTAGCGAGTGTCATGCTTTCGCACGTTTAACGGGGTACAACGTGATGATAATCACAGGGAACACGGCCGAGTGTGGCAGGGCGCCTTCTTTCCACAGTGAAACCGCCATTTGTGAGACTCTTGCGCCGCCGTGTGTCCGGATAAAGCCCTCCTCTCTTCGTCTCGCTTCGGAAGGAATCGTCTCATCTTATCTCCGGATCGGTCTCGTGGCTCCGGCGCAGAACTAAACCGAATCAAGTGTGGGGAGCGCCGGGCTGGGCGAGCGAGACTAATCACTGAGCAACAGTGCGGAGGCTTTCTGGGGATTAGTGACAGCTGTCACAGTCTGAGTGTGGTCTCAGCGTGCTTTGACTGGAAAAGGAAAGGGGGGCATTAAGAATCTTAATTCAATAATTGTTTTAAAATATAAACAAGTCGCGTTAAACCATGACAATTGAAATGAGGGCGACAAACAATAAGTATTGATATGATTGTCATTATTATTATCATTATTAGCTTAGGATATGCTTTTCAAGCTGTCACGTGTAAGAGGTTTGAACTAAATCAACTTAAACGGTTAATCGATCAAAATAGTTGCTTGCCAATTTACTAATCAGTCTATTAATATAGTTTTAGCTTCAACTTACAGCACTGCACTTCTCAGCACTACAACAAAAGATACCATTCGCCATGACACCTCAGCAAAACCCAGATGTTAAGGAAGATAGCGAGGTGCAATTGAAAGGTAAAAAAAGAAAAAGAAAAATCCAGCAAATAGACCTTCAGGTAAAAATGTCTTTTGAATAAAACTATACTGTTCCCAAGCTCAAGAATGAACTCTCACGCCCTAAAATTTAGTTTGGAAGTCTAATTTAATTTGTAGCCTATACCTTAACGTTGTGATGAATATGGTGATTCTAGATTGATTAGATGATCCTGATAGCAAATTGTGCTTTAAAAAAAAAAATCTTTAAACATATTTGATTAAGAATTATGTTACCAGTAGCTCAATATGAAAAGATTGACCTTGTAGTTATTTATAACTAACCAAGTCAATTTAAATAAAATGAGCCAAAGTCACTAGTGGCAAAGTGAGGTGAATACAGCAGCCGTGTGTGGAAAAGATTGTGAACTGCTCTATAGTGTGAAATCAAATTAGCCTAGTTCTGCCTAATTTTGCACGGAAACCCCTAAGGACCACTATACGGACCATTACTAGTCCCCACAGAGAGGATCATAGCATATAAAAGGCTATATTTATATACAATATTAGCAGTAGGGACTGCTTTCCCCCCCTTCCTTTTTCTGGTGTAATGGGAAAAGTATTTTAAACTGCTTGATCTTTGTCCTGCACCCTGTGGTTATATGTCAAATGTAAAAGTACCGGCTGACTGCGTGTTCTTTGCAAAACAATTACTGGGGGAGAGAAAGCTACAAGTAATGAACAAATTATCTATTTGTAACAACTGTCTCACGGCTCCTCCCTTATGTGCTCACTTTCACCTAATACTGATTCTTCAGGATCATTTGTGCGGATCGGCAACAGACAAGCTGTGCACAGTCAGGGTTAGAGTCACTGCAATCAGACCTCGCCAGCAAAGTGGGTATAGTCGTGGGACCTGAAGCCTGAGTCGGGGCCCAGACCAGGTGGCGGGAAAGAAAGGGTATCTTTCTGTTGAGTCAAGAGTAAAAGATTTTCTCACTGGGTGTATAACTGGGGCGGTTCTGGGACCACTAGAGAATCAAATGTACTTAAAATGAGTTCGAACAAAAGTAAATGTGAAGAAAATGAAAATCCTCCAGATAGATCATCACCACATATCCAGTATACTGTATGTTGACTTATGGGCCACAAAGTTTGAACCAGTTGGATGTGTGGATTACTGGTTGTGGGTTCCCATCCACTGGCAGTTTTGGTACAAGACAACGTCAAAAAAAGGAACAGAAAAAGCATGTTTGCAGGAGATTGGAAGGCTTATACAAGTTGGCTAAAAGAGGCCAATCATAGCGCTAGAAAAACAAAGGCAAAGACCCCGCCCCCTCCCACAACAGCAGAAACAGGGAGTGTTTGGAGGAGTTGGACAAAACTTGTATCCACAGCCCCCGAAGACATCAACTGCTCCATTTCCTCCGCCACCTTCTCTGAAAGCCAGTCCACCACCGTATCCTGATGAAGGAAGCTTTCCGGATTCACTAAAGAATTTATTGTTCCTATCAGAGCGAGTTTGTGACATGCTGACGCGTGGGCCCCATGTGCAGGACACAAATACTAGAGTTGAAAAATACAAATGATTTATTTAAACTATAGGGAAGGGGCAGATGGAAGGGAAGCCGGTCTGATCCGATGGAGAACAAGGGGAAGGTAGATGAGGAGAAGAACGAGGCAGGCTGGGGCATGAAGGCAGGCGGGCAGGACAGGTAAGTAGTGAGTCTGGGGAGATGAACCTGAAGCACAGTAGAACAGAATTAGAGATAAGCACAAAGGATCGAAAAACAGATTTCAAAAACTAGAGAACTAAGACCCGAGAGCTTGTTACCTCTCAAAGTGAAGCAATGATCTGGCGATGAGTGGGTGGAAAAACAGGGTAGAAAAACTGCAGTCCGATGAGCAGGTGGATGGCAGGTGTGCTGACTGACTGCAGGTATTGAACAGGAAATGTGTACGACAGCCACGCCTTCCAGACCGACACACACACACATAGACAGCACAAGAGGAAGGAGGAAAACACCAGAAACATAAGGGTCAACAATGAGTCGACAGAGTTACGGACGGAATCAAAATGACTCAGTTCTCCACGTGTCTACGATCGAAATCGCAGCCGGAGGCGAGAACACACACTTTGTCCACAGACCATGGACACTGGCAGAGATGAAGGAAGCACTGACCCTCCTCCCTGACATCAAGGATGGAGGAGATGAGAATGTCAAACAACCTTTGTGGAACAGTTTAAACCAACCACTGGAGAGAGATCAGGCGCACGCTGATCAGACATCCGGGAGCACGTCCGAACTCACCGCGTGGGATGTGATGTGGGAAGACTTGATGACATCGAAGCACATGCTGTGCACGCTGAAGAAAAGGATTGACTGAGGGGAAAAAAGAAGAAGGAGCAAGACAAAGTGAGCACTCTGCCTGCAGATGGCTCATCTTGAAGATTTTGAGAGCCAAGCAAGAGGCAGCGGAAGAGGACGTGGGCGAGGAGGCAGAGGGCGAGGGGGGGGGATTACGACTGCTTCATCTGTGGTGCCGAGGACCACTGGGCAAGAGACCCAAAGAAAGATGATGAAAAAATAGACTGGCAGGAAAAGGGAAGGACCAACAATAGCCTCAAACTGAGATACAGCCAGCCCGACCTACAACAAGCAATTAGACACACTGAGGTTAAACAAAACAAGAACGCACCTGTCAGATGCAGCAACACGTTCTATAACTAAGAGGTTAGAGTGGGAAGCACACGAACATTTCACACACACACACACACACACACACACACACAGATTTCAAACCAGTTCCACTGCTCAGCACATATCTCACCAGGGCAAGATGCTAGATAAGAGGAAAAGGGGTTTAAGGAAGGTCAGAAAACAGATGGAGAAGATTGGTTGTATTGGAAGCACAATAAATGTGCAGCAGCAGTTGTCTTTCCACTGGAACTGTGGCAGGATTTAGGTCCATGGATAAAGAAATGCAATATGGCTGAAGGACGAACAGTAAAGGTTAGGGACAAAAGGTCAACTAGATGAGTGGAGATTTGTTCAAGATTTACAAACAGTGAATGCAGCTGTACATCTGAGAGCTACAAATGTTCCAAATCCTCAAACAAGTTCTGTCCCAAAAGCAAAGTGATTCACGTTTGCGTCAATGTTGCTGTGAAAGGTCTGACCACTTTTTAATGCAGCACTGCAAGAGATATTTGAAGCTTTAACATTGCCAGGTGGGATAGCCATGGTTGGGGTGGTCCTTATGCTCATCCAGGCTACAATCATCGTTAGGTCCACGGGCAAGCTTTTATAAATTGAGGCAATTTTGTTAAGGAGAATTATGGTATCTCCCATGGATGTGAACGCAGCATCAGGCTCCTCCCAAACCAGAAGTAAAAACCGGGTGAAAGGCAATATTTTCATCCCCGAGTAACGCCTGGCAGGCAGTGCTTTCTTAAATCCCCTGCACCGTGCCTCGGTTGGCCAACCCGCACTAGTAGGGAGACAAATATACGGCCTGTCTGACTAAACTCAGGGCAAAAGAATCCCCCGGACCACTACTTTGACCTCTTATTGATCGAAACGGTCGCGCTGCCGCTGGTGTGCTGCTGAACAAACATTGCCTTCATTCAGGAAAGGTACGCTCGAACTGACAAGCATGCGTGTGGTAGACTTTCTCTTAGCAGTGCTGTGTTTGGTTGTATGCCAGGCTGCTGCTAGGTAAGCGTGGACTTATTCAACTGTTAAATACAATCGCTTCTGGTCATAAT
Source organism: Nannoperca australis (assembly GCA_036023655.1). Classification (NCBI taxonomy): domain Eukaryota; kingdom Metazoa; phylum Chordata; class Actinopteri; order Centrarchiformes; family Percichthyidae; genus Nannoperca; species Nannoperca australis. Next base: position 1,834 of record JAVQJD010090103.1, on the reverse strand, counting down.
CTATCATGAGGCCATTTGATTGAACTAAGTTATTCATAGCACGGGGGTAAGATCTCATTTATTTTACATTAGAAAAGACTTCTCGTGTAATGCCAGACGTTTTGGGGGATTTGTCCCCTGATGTCAGAGTTTGGTTGCTCACGTGACAAAAAGGAACGTTTTTACTCCATAAAGCTGGACTATATCTCAACATGTACTTTACCCGCAGTCCTGTTTGTTCTGGCTACAGCTGATTCGTCAGTAATCATCTACCAGTAGAGTGAAATGCTCTTGGGGCCAATAAGAATCATGGTTTTGTAACCTTACAAGCTTGTTAACTACTCTGAGCTGTTTCACATGTGTCTCCCAGCATTTACACAAACGCTATTCTCTCCCTTCTTTGCTTTCTCTCTGTCTCTGTTATCCCCCAGCACTTGGGGTCAGGCAAACATCAGCAGCATGCTGGCACCGCAGGCGAATCGGGTCATGGCAATTGGAGAATGGGAGGAACGCTGGCAGGAGGACAGAACCGGCTTCCATCAGCCTCATGTACACAAGTAAAAAGCCCTCATTTGTATCTACCTCCTCGGTGGGATAAGGGCAAAGTCTTGCAAATACGTGTGGGATTTAACATTACACAGACTGTACCGCTCCAGTGATCCCATAAAAATCACCTGTTTACAAGGCACATAATGAATATCAACTAGGCTAATTCATTTGAGTGTTTTTCATAGAGTTGAGAAGTTGGAAGTGTGTGATGGGGAAAACCCCCCCACATCTGGTGTTTTGCTGTTGATAGTTTTGGTTTATTTCGGCAGGATGCTGGAGAACAATATTGATAAAGTTGTTGCCGGCCGGACGGGAGTTCGCTTCTTCTTCCCTCTCTGTGGGAAAGCTGTAGACATGAAGTGGTATGAAAAAGCACGCTGCATCTACTAAGAGATCACATTTGGTGTTTACATTTTCAGTCAGAATTTCTGCTAAGACAAATGCCACGTCTATTAAAAATGTATGTACATCCTACAATTAAACTTATAATTAAATTAACTTTGCTGTGTGAATGCCAGGGTAGCCGACATGGGCCATTCAGTGGTCGGGGTGGAGATATCTGAAAAGGCTATAAAACAGTTCTTTGAGGAGAACAACTTGACCTACAGCGAGGAGCCTGTCGCTGCCATACCTGGAGCAAAGGTTTACAAGGTGACAGGTCAACATACTTTTCCTATTTTTTTACTCCTAACATCTGGATGGATGTTGTACCTATGCTTAACATTTATTCTAAAGACCACTGAAACACCTTCAAGTTATTCAAATGTTTTGTGTAGCAAATGTACATATTTATTAAGGTATACTATTTATGGTTAGATATTATCAGCAAGTGTAATAGAGCAGATTGATTGACAAAAGTCAATGTAACTTTGACAAAAATAAAAGCATATGGAAGGTTTTCTGCATAGATAACCTAGCTCAAGCAACTAAAAGGAACATGGTCTTTGTTTCACAGAGCTCAGAGAGAAATATCTCCATATATCAATGTGACCTGTACAACTTCTCCAGGTGTGTATATATTTATCCTTTTACAGATATTAAATTACTTGAGATGTTAAGCGGGTACTCTTTTTTTTTCTTTTCATTTTAACAGTTCCATTGACGGTCAGTTCGGGGCACTTTGGGACAGAGGATCTCTAGTGGCCATCAACCCAAGAGACAGGGAAAAGTAAGATGAGACTGAACCCCATTGAGATTTGCTGTATCTACATAGCAATGAGTTTTATTTAAAAACGTGTGTGTGTGTGTGTGTGTGTGTGTGTGTGTGTGTGTGTGTGTGTGTGTGTGTGTGTGTGTGTGTGTGTGT
>JAVQJD010090098.1:0-15357 GCA_036023655.1 Nannoperca australis | reverse complement strand
CTCGCTCTCTCTTTGTCCCCCCCCCCCCCCACACACACACAGGAAAAGTAAACTTCCCAAGGTGTTCTATGAAAGACGCTTGTGTTTTAACTTTATTTTCCACCACTCTCGGTCAACTCAGTGAACACAAGCCAGCACTCATGAAAACAAGTACACCAGGAACTTGGGGGGAAAATCTACCCAAAAACCAGATTTTGCAATACTTCATTGATCCCTGTAGGGTAATAATCTCTCTCGTCCCCCTCCAAACGGACATCGGAGGTCAGCTACAGAGAAGCATACTTGGAATTGGAGGCGATGAAATTTCTTACATTCAGACACTGCTTACATTAAGCCACATGCAAGCTCACATGGTCTTTTGGTGCTGCACCACTGCCAGCGCATGGGAAGTTGACTGAGGGCAGGTTTATTTGAGGTTTTGCATCAAATTGTGTAAAACCTTGTTCGTGCGTCTGTCAGTCCACTGTCAGGAGAGAAGCTCTGAGGGTGAGTTTGATGTATCTAGTCGGAAAATGATTGATTGGCAGTGAACTCTGGAATGGGAATATAGATATAGGGCTTTTACATCTTGAATGTGGTTGAAATTACATTTAAAATGTTTTGCCAACTCTTCTTTATTAAATTATAAAGGTTAAAAAAATATATTTTGGTGTGAATTTATTTTTTCAAATGTTTGTCCCTGCTTTTCCATGTGCCTCTTCCTGACACTTTTTCTTCCTCTACCACTTCACTTTAGTTACATTGGATACATCATACAGATAGAAAAAGTACTTGGGATGAGTAGATCCAAGGAGCAAATTTCATGAAATTGCTGCTTTTTAACACGTTAAATAGAAAATAATTGCCTTGGGTGTGCAATGTGGAGGCATGCTCAAACAATGCCTCCATATAGCTCATACATGTACTTGCAGGATAATAGAGGATAATAATAAAATCAATATACTTTTTTGAGTAAAATCATATTATGAATTTGACAGATTTGGTCCTGAGGTGAAAACTGAAATTGCAACGTGCCATTCATGACTGAGGCTTGGCTTTTGGACAGACGATAGTTTGTGTTACAACATGCTAGAGACGATGATGAAAGCTATTATGGGTTTACTTAAAAGGCGTCCTGTTGCATGTTGGTGTGTGTGTGTGTGTGTGTTTCTGCATATTTGTGCATTATTTGTGTGCACTCACATAGTTTTGTCAGTGTTTGTCTGCTTATGATTCATACGTGTGCATGTGCCCGTGTATGACTTTGTTTAAAAACCCTCCTGCTGGGTGCATGGTAGTGTGTGTGTGTGTCTGTGTGTGTATTATTGAATGTCACACATCTCTCCATCTGCACAACAGCCGACACAGTGCTAGCAAACCGCTTTTTTATCTCCACCCCTCGCTGTGAATTCCTCACATTCACAAGACCTGAGGGCAACTTAGAATGAGAGCGCTCGGCTCAAGTGTGTTATGTTTCCCCTTCTCTCCTTTTTACTGCGCTCTCCTGTGCCTTTCAAAAGTGTGTGTGTGCCTCTAATTCACAAAGTGCTGTTAGAGTGTGTGTAAATAAGTATAATGTAGCCGCAGAGCTCCTATGCAGCTGTAAATAACGTGTGGTAAAAGGTAGTAAGGGTGTAAGGTAAGGGCGGTGAATGTATTGCTTTTTATATGGCTCCCATGCGAATGTGCACATAAGTTAGCCAAGCCACACACAAGCACATACACACACACCCTGTACACATGCACATGAATACATATGAGAGAGAGAGAGTGTGTTGAGATTAGGGGTTCTTGCTCTCTCTGTGGCTACCTGCTGAAAAAATGAACCTATAACAACTAAAATGGCCTTGTTTCCCAAAACACAACTTCTTCTGTCTCTCTCAGAACAGAAGTGCATCTCCTTCCATCAAGTCAGTCTGATTTAGCTTTAATCTGGTGTAACATTCGTATTTGTGTGGACTTGTGTTAAATAGAATTACGTGACTCTGCAATGTGTGCATGACATGTCAATGTTATGCTGTTGTGTGTTTTTTATGTTTATTATTACCCTGACTCAGTTACTTTTCTAGGTAAATCTTCACAAACACATCAAGATGGGAAAAACAATAAGTTTTTTACCCCAGTTTTTTTGCATTATTCACTGAAACAAAAATCTAAACTTATTGGGTCTGTTGCTGAATCGACAGCAGAATTGGCATTTTTGCGAGTACAATTACTTAAACCATAAATCAATTTTTAAAATCAAATTGTTAGTCAAATGGTTGACCAATTTTCTGTCATCTGACTAACTGATCAATTAATAACCATTGCAGCTCTAGACTTCATGTACGCTCCAGCAAAGAAGAAGAGCAAAGTCTGTGTAAATATTGGATTTAAAGTCAGTTGGGCTCTGGGCAAATGTTCACTTATTTCTGGGACAACTCTTGATGTCACAAAAATACCTTTGAAGGGACACCAGATTACAGGCTCCACCTCTCCTTCTCACTATGTAACTGTATTCAGAGGTCTGAGTAAACACTCTGTATGGTTGGAGACCATTTAGTTTTAATGACTAAAACACACCAAAACGTATTTTTCCGCCCAATCTCTGCCTCCTTTTCGTACAAATCCAAACTGAAGGCAACAGGTCCAGGATTCAACTTTTATCATGCCTCAGATTCATTTTCATGCGTCACTGGTTCAATTAAGCTTCCCAATCAATGGCCCTCAGGCCAAACTCTGTTCAAGACATTCTTGTTTGTTCCTCCAAAGGGTTTATAAGAGGTCTGTTCATGATACATCTAAATCACATATCAGAGGAGTGATAACAGATAACTCGCAGGTCTGTGAAGGGATGCTAACTCCAGTCTCCTGCAGTCAGACACACTGCTCCACCTCTCCACCTCGCTACGTAAAGGGGAGACTCATGGTGGACCACTACGACCTGCAAGACGAGGGTTACGTAACCAACGGGGGCAGCTGAGCTAGGACTACTGCTAAAGAGCTAATCTGCTAGCATGTTTGCTACTGGCTGTAGAAGCTATTACAGTGTTATCTAATACACTAACTACACTGACTGAGGATGACAATGCATATATTTAAATAGTGGAATAGCAACAAACAGAAACTGTAAATCTCATGCTGCATCAGTCACACTGGCATGGCTTACTGGGACACTTCAAAGCTATTGGTTTGTCGTTCAAAACCAATGAAAATGTAGTAAAGTGCAACACTACTAAATCAGCCGTATGCTCAATATTTTGCCAGATTTTGGGAACAATATGACTTTGATAAGTTTGTATGGAAGACTGACTCTGGGTGAGCATTTGGAATCCATTGTACCAGCTGTGAATCTTGCTTGGGTTGTGTGCGTGTGAACGGGTAAAAGAAACCAATCTGTAAAGCGCTTCGGGAACTGAAAGTGAAGTCCATTTATCTTTTTCACCTTGCAGCAGGCAGCTGTTTTCAGAGAAAAAAGCCCTAAAACCCCACTGTAGGCCTACATACAGAGAAAGTTAGCATGTAGCTATTTCCTTCAGTAATTAATGCAGACTACTGCAGCTAAACAGAGAGTTGCTGTGTTGGCAGAGACATGACAGTAGAAGGCTAATGCTGCTCGATCTGCTTCATGTGTAAATAGGTAACTTGCTAAGAAGTCAGGTGATCATTTGTCAGGGTTTTTTTTTTACAGCTTGTAGCCACAACATCTATTATTTCACACTCACAACTGCCAACCAGGTATCTAGCTTTGACATATTTTTTTCTAGTTTAAAGTTAAACAGTGTGTTGCACCAGCTCAAACTGGGAAGTCTTTAGCCTGGGTCCAGTGGTCACACTCCAATCCCACCCTCATGAGGGGCCTCTCTTGTCCTCCGCCCACTGACTCGACAGATTGAGGTGATTTTAATAAAGCAGAACAAACTGGCAGGGAGAGAGACATGATTGATTTCTCCTCTCAGCTTGGCCTCCATTGTAAGTCACTGGTGAATGCCTACAATGTAAAACACATGTTAATGTGGACAGAAAAGGCAGAAAAGAAGTAGAAACATATAATGTTGACTGATGTTGTTACTGAATATTATTGGGTATTGCGTAAAGGTATGTATCCAGGAGTTCACCATTCAGTAGGTGGGTGTTTGTCTGTGTGTGTGTGTGTGTGGGGGGGGTCACTCTGCCTAAAAGAACTGCTAACTGTTTTATTAGTATGTACGGGTTTTCAGGTTAGTGTGACATGATGGTTTAAGTGTTTGAGAGAGAGACATATGAAACAAAAGGAGAGGCCAGAGAAAGTGAGAGAGGAGAGCTTGTCTCCAGGTGAGAGAAGGGCTTGGCATTTTGCCTGAGGGGGATTGGATGTTTAAACTGACAGCCCTCTCCTTTACATACCACAATGCTTTTTACTCCTTTGACTTTGAAGTGAAGGTTTCTTTGACTTAATTTCTCTGCCAGTAGGTGCGTGTCAATTACTGTCAAACTGTCACGATACTCAGCTACGTCATGTCAAGGTTATATTGGATTAGTGAGTCAAAAGCATGCATTTGCACCGTTTTTTGTATCCTGCCACTGCATCTCTGAAAGAGTTATGACATGAGGATGAATGAGCAGGGGTGAAAGGTAAAAAAAAATGGAAAAGAGAAGAGAAAGAAAATAAGCATGAATCATTTCTTATGCTCCCTCCTCCTTTCTTCCCTTCCTTCCTTTCTTCCAGCGTAGCTAAGGCATTTACTTTGTAATGCTATGCCATTTCGAACATGTTCTGGTTATACAAAAATGCTGCTTCCTAGCCTGAAGATGACAACTGGCGGTAAACTGCATCTAGTCTACAAACAGCATGTATTCATATCTTTGATTCCAATCATCCTTTTTTATTGCTAAAGTGGGCAAAATGCCTGGAATGTTTTTAGGTCAAAACTAAGTGTCAGTTAAGTTAAGCTACCCAACTGGATGAAGTAATTTAAATGAGATCTCTCTCAACCAGCTACAGCATTAAATCATTTCCTGTGATTAACACACATATCTCACTGTCAACTGCTTTCATTGGAGACCACTTTATTAAAGTATGGTTACTCCTAGTCTCAATGGAATTTTTTTTTTTTGGAACAAGCACGCCAAACCTTTTACTGAGGGCTGGTGGTTATGTGGCTCCTGAAAATGGCTTCAACACTCTCCCCTCAGGCTGTTTTCCATGTTGAAACTACATGAAGTTTAATACAGAGGCATGTTTCTGATTGCGATTATTTTGTACATAAACAAGCACATCGTTTGTGATGAGCTGTGACCGGCTCGATGCTGAATGGACTCACTTGGGAAAAAGTAGTGGCAAACCTGTGATCTACCATCCGAGCCAAACAGACCCTCTCAGACATGTAAGAGACTGTTGCGCCATGATGATCTTTATAAATACTAAAAATACACATGCCAAGCAAAGCCAGGCTGCTCCGCCTGGGAACTGCAGAGTTCAAGTCATGATTCTTGTCAGCTGCAGTGGTTCCATCCTCAGGAAGGTACTTTGTGTCCACCTATAGCCCAATGTCCTCTGGGAATTATGTAAGACATGAGGGCTGTCTGAAACACATGAATAACCCCAGACCCCCCCCACACCGTACACCTGGTGTACAAAGTGAGTGTGCCCTTTCATGGGTTTCTGCTGCTTGCACCCCTGTGTAAATGTAGTACAATTTACCAATCCCACTGTTGCAGTCTAATGAAATGAACCGTGCTGGCACGTACCTGGACCCAGGAGACCCGTCTCAGCACACTGTATAGTCATGTGTGTGTGTGTGTGTGTGTGTGTGTGTGTGTCAGCTCAGTTTGGACCACTAATCAGCTGCCTGGCCTAGCAGAGGAGGAGAACATTTTGTGCCTGAAATCCAGCCACCATATGTAAAACACTGTTTTCTTCTGCTTTGATTTTGAGTGAAGGAGTTTAGAAAGATCTATCATAGAATTAAAGACACACTTGCCTTATTTTTCATTAGATTGTGTACTGCCAATCCATACAGTAGAAGTTTATATTATTATATATTTTTCAAACGATAAATTAAAACTTTGACCAACACAGAGTACAGCTGAGGCTGATGGGAATTTCCTTAGTTTTGCAGGTATTTCATCGTAAACTAGTGATGACCTGATGATGGCGCTAAAGGAAAAGTCAGGGGCTCAATTCATCCTCTGGGGACCATGAATGTCTGTGCAAAAGGGTTGTACTAAAGTGGTAGACCAACCAGCCGACAGACTGAATGGCCATCCATAGATACATACTACAAGCATTGCTAAGTATCTACTTAAACACATTTCATAGACCACAACCTTGCAATTTTGAGCATGCTAAAAAGCAGGAAAAAAATAAATAAATAAATAGAAACCGAAACTGAGCTGGGTGACCAGCTCACCACCACCTGCTCCAGAGAGCTTTATGGCATGAATAAAAAATTAAACACAGCTTTTAGATGCTTTTGTAATGATTTAAAAGAAAAATTATTAAGCAATTCAACATGCTTATCGCTTTCAACTGCTTAGAATTGTGTCAAAGGAAAACCTCAAGTGTTGCAATGTGTTTAAATACAGTACAGGTAACACACGCACGCACACACACACACACACACACACACACACACATACACACCTCTTTTTGTGTCAGTGACAGTCTGATTGCATTGCTGTTGCTACAAACTTGTTACATGTGTTCTCTTTTGTTATTTTATTATTTATTTTTCTCTCTCAAACACACGCACACACACACACACACACACACACGCACACATTGGGTCTAAACTTGGCTGAGAGTTGTCAGCGGTTGCATAACAGTCATCATCTGATCCCACATGTCAAACCAGCACATGGGCTGTTGTAGTGCTGCAGGGTAGCTTGCCTCTGACCTTCAGATCTGTGCAACTTCTCGAACATATTGACACTCGGTGTGAAGAGTACTCACAGCTGTTGTTCACACTGCAACTTCTTTTTTTATAATTCCACAATATACATTTAAAATCAAATATTTAGAAATATTTAGAAATGTAAAGAGCTTAAAGACTGCTTTCTTACTATATTTATACTTACTCTTTTCCTGAAAATGACATTTGAAACGTTAATGCCGAATTTTATGTTTCAAAATACAGAGCGGCAAAATTTGCTTTACTTCTTATTTAACACAAGAAAACATATACTAAAGTAAAGACAACATATTTGATTGCCACTGTTAAGGATGTCGTAGTTTTGCTGGACCCTGTTCTAAACTGCAGCTAAGCTAGTAAGGTGCTACGTGACAAAGCAGCTCCAGGAATGCAGAATAGGTGTTTCTCCAGTGCCCAATGAGGATAACCATTTGTTACAAACTAGCTCAGGGAATGTGTCAAGGAGGGTGATTTACATCCACGGTCACAGTGCAAACCAGAATTGTGACCCAAGATAAAAACTTCAAAATAAAAGCACATGGCTCCAGTGTAGCCTACAGCTAGCTCCTGACTCCAAGGCAATATTACACTTAACACAACATATTTCTTTCTTTTTTTCATAAAAAGTGTCTTGGTGCATGTTGACCACTGACATACTAGATGGTGGCATTTCAGTTGCATAATTTATCCTGGAAATAACTAATGTTATGGCATTACTAAGACGTAAGCGTTGGGGGAAAAAATCAAGCAAAAGCAGCCTATGGTTCAAAGGGTTAATCAGACCTTGTTTGCTAAAAATGCCTATAGGGGTTGATGAAAGTGGCCTACACTCAACCAGGTTCTTGTTGCTCTTCAGAAATGCACCTCTGGTTCTGTTAACAAACATAATGGGAAACTAGGAAAAGCCACTATTACACTTGTTCATGTAGTTATATCTCCAAAAATTGTATCACTTGCATTCATTCTAATTGTTCCACCAAACAATAACTGTTTTTTCCTTTTCCCAGTGGTCTCTAAAGTTATTAAGACTATTCAATAAATGTGGGAATTAACATGTCCAAAGTTAAACTTTAAATGTCAATCAAACATGTATTCTTTCAAGTTAAATTAAACCAAATAGCTTGATGGCCAGGATAAGTTTTTGGGGACTGTGCATTACTTTGATATTATATTTTATTGGTATTTTATGTTTTAATACCTGTATACTGTGTCAACATGCACATGTTAAGTTACCACTATGGTAAGTTTGTGATTGATGTATGTCCATACATCAGTGTTAAGGTATGCTTAGGTATTTGGTGTCCAGTAATATAACTAACCTGCATTTTCTTTCTCTTGCAAAAAATCTTAGACGTCCGGACATAAACAGAAAAAGAAACCTAAATGCTTATCCTGAGACAAGCAGCTAAATGAGTGTAGTTCAGATCCAGATGTGTTGCATTAAATCCTACTGTTGCATCCCAAAATGCCTTTGAGACTGCGCTGGCTCATAAATCAACATGATCTATATCCAGAACAGACAGACACAGATTGCTTTTGCTGTTTGCTGCTAGCTCTTTCTTAGCCGTTACCTCTCTGCTTTTTACACCATGACTCAGCAAACATGCTCAGAGTCAAAAAACATCCAGAGCCATTCTTTGACATGTTGTGAAGAGGAAGTGGTGGGAGGAAAAAGAGAGAGTCTGGACAGTAGAAGAACAGAGGATGGGGGTATAATTTCCATGAAAATTTGCCATGTGGTACAAAGCTTACACTGACAGTTCTCACCCAGCTTTATGTTCCATATGCAGCTTTACGGGAAACACTGTGTTTTTTGTCTCTCTCCTTCAGCTACATGTTTTATTATAACTTTAATGAGTCACTTAACCTCACTTTTCTATATGGGATTTTTTTTTTTGACCTTTAAAATACATTCCAGAAACATCATGAAAAAACATCTGTACTTTTACGAGACTCATAGCGTTTGAAAAGCTGTTTTCTGACTTCGGTAGGTGAAAGACTATATATATATATATATATATATATATATATGTATATATATTAGAGTGTTTCACACCTAACCTGTTTGTTTTGGTAAAAAAGAATCCTGGTGCCAACCGTCCGGGTAGTGCAATTGGTTTGGACAGGTGTGAACGCAGTAATCACACTCGGGTGCAGACCAAGACAACCGCACCGAGATCCTTTAGAGGAGGTGGTCTCAGTCAGATTCCAAACGAACTCTAGAGCGCTTCGTTTGTGGTGGGAATGTCACCCAACTATGTGGTATAATGAGCTAAAAGGCTCCTGTAGCCAGGAATGCTTTTCATTCTGCGATGCGGCAGAGCTTCCAAATTGTTTCAATCTATCTAATCAGGACAGAAATGTAAGAAAAGAGACTATATATGCTTGAGTTATAATATCTGAGAATGACTGGCCTTTTGAACAGTAATAAAACAACACGCACAGTATTTGGTTTTAGGATTTTTATTGTAAATGTGTTTTATGTAAGAACAAAAGCAAAAATATAACATTTTGAGCAACTCTTTCTTTTTTAGGTCTTTACAGAGCACACAACACACTCATCACATATTTCATCATATATTTTATACATTTGCACCTGGCTGTTACATAAATGCATAGGGGTCAAATGTATTATAAATTCTGATCCATGGATTATTATGAAACCTTTCATGAGCCTTTTGATAATGTGTTTTGTAAAAACCTGACAAAAAAATGAATTTCACTAAATATTTGAATTGTTATGTTATGTACATTTTCTTTACATATTTTTTAAAAAATCTTTCACAATCACAGAAATCACTAGAAGAATATTTCTATTTTCAGATGCATATACAGTATTTACATACATTCACAGGCTCACATATCACTCCCAAAAGTGTTTCTTGTGATTGTATGGAAGGAATGCCTGACATAAATAATAGACTTCTTCCATACAGGGTCTCATTCAGATGCTGTGTACCGAACACTCCCAGGGTTTGTGAATCATTCAGCCAATCAAACATTTGCAAATATTTTGTCCTCCACTTTATGGCACAGTAAACCACCTCTGAACTCTACAGACGGCAGTTTGTGTCCTCCTATGACTCATTTGATTCACACACTAAAGCATCTATACAGCTAAATATATATCTAAATATATATATATGACAAAAATGCAAAACATTCACTGTTCCCTTACAGTGCAAGATACAGGCATCTCATTTTATGTTGAGAGACCTGATATGTTCAAGACCGGGGACAGATAATAGTGTTTTTTTATGCTTTTTGTTGAATATGATGTAACGAGACACATTAGGGTAAAAAGTAAATGAAAAGGACATATAGAGATTCCCTATGAGTTTGTTATTTGATGCTGTAACATCACACAGTTCCAGTCTCAACAATTGGGCAACAAGCACAAATAGAAAATTCCAGTTTCATGTCATGAAATTCATTTGTGGGTTGAAGACAAAAAAAAACTTTGTCAAGAGAAGAGCCTTCAATGGGAACTAACTTATATCTATGTTTTAATCAAAAGGTACAAAATATTCCATCTATTAAAGCGAGTTGATGTTACTTTTTAAAGAAGACGCAGCACATACATTCTTTTACAAATAAAAATTCATAAGCAATAAAACACTCCCTTTCTAAATTCTGTACACTCAGATGTTACTTGTCTGGTATGACCAGTAGCATATTGTGGCTAATGTTTTTAAGCATCTGTGTCTCTCTGTCTTGTCACACTACGTTTTACTATTCACTGCAAAAGTTACATAAACTTCGCTTTAAAACATTCTGGTCTGGGGTAAATTTTGTTTTAACGGCACACAATTCCAAAAATTTAAAAAGGATATTAAAAAATACACTTAAATTCATGTAAAATGTATCTGTATTGAAATGAATCTATGGAAAGAAAAATAAACTTTCTTTGGCACGAGAGGAGGGAGGTTATGTGATACTGGTTCACAGTAATACCTGCCTTTCCTAGAGCCTGTTAGACAGGTGAATTTACCTATTCGTTGTATTGTGTGTTTTGACAGCAGTTACATGAAAATAAATGATATATCACATAACATCACAAAATCATAAAACACATGGTGTGATATATCATGACATGATTCTGTAAATGCTTGCTTTTAAATATCTTTGGATGTAGCTGCATCTCTGATTCATTTTGATCCAAAAAGGCCGTAAAAAAGACACATTCAGTCTCTGACCAGAGGAGCCAAAATGTGATACAACTACATAAAATACTCAGGACACTTGTGGGAAAACAACCAAATTACATAGTGACATAAGCAGTAATTCAACTTGAGCTTTGTTCTTGTTTTTGAGGTTTTTTCCTTCTGATACTCAAAGGCAGCAAAGACATTATTCAAAGCTGAAGGAATGTTGATGCATCATTTACTCTGCTGTCTATCCAGGAAGAATTAAACCAAGACACTTTCCAGAAAGCTCTTGTTTGGCAACGCATTAAATTCAAGCCAAGAAGTGATGAGCTTTGCTAATATTAATATTAATATTAATATTATAACAACATTTAGCTCTAGGGAGGTAAAGAAAACCCTGGGAGGTTTAAAATAAAAGCCCTTAGTGATGCAGCTTTTATTGATATAAAGCTCTCGACATGAACAATAACACACAGCTCAAATTGTAAAAATGAGAAAAAAGTTGTAATATACAAGAAGCTTATTCCACCTGTGAGGGTGTTGTGTCAAGTAACAGTTTTCTGTTTTAGTTTAGTTTTTACAGTCTTTTCCTCGCCACCTAATAAATTATCACAGTACCATGAATGTACTACATGTGTACATATCTGAACATAAACACACACCAGCGAGAGTGCAGTCCTGCACACAGTCCTGGTGTTTGAACTCTCACTCCATCCTCACACAAACGCACACACACATACACGAACGCAGCCCCCTTCCCCTCCCCTCCCTCGCCCCTCTACTTAGCGTCAGTCTGTCAGAGTGGGGTCAGAGGAGTCAGTTTGCAGAGCGTCCTGTCCTGCTGCTTCGTGGAAAGCGGTGGACTTTGAGGTGTTTGGACAGGTGATCACTGCGGGCAAACTTCTTCTCGCAGACGATGCACTGGTATGGTTTCACTCCGGAGTGGGAGCGGCGGTGTCTGGACAGTTCGTCGGATCGGGAGAACCTGCCAGAAGGAAACCTGGGATGTTATCGATCACATTTTTTATTACTTCCAATATTTGTATTCCCTGATTGCAGTTGTCATCAGTCAGTAACACAAAGGACAATTTACTTTTTTTCTGTCATTCTGAAATGCTCTCACGTCTGTACATAAATAAACCAAGCTCTTTGTATACAGCACGTCCTATATACAAATAATGGATGCAGTCAAGCTGTCAGCTGCTATCACATAAAAGCCATGTGAAGCTGTTTTATGTGAGGGTAATCTGAAGGTGTGTATTGCCCTGAGTCTTCTCTGTGAAGTTAAAGAGCCATCCCATATTTAGCTCAACACATGAGCGTTGCAGATCCAAGCCCAGTCTATTCCTGGCCTGCTGTGCTCCAGTCTCTATGGGCTCGGGCCAGCTTGGATATCATGACAGTGAAGGGTTAAGTGGATGATAGAGTAGTGCCTGTTGTATCTGTGTTTGTGTGCATATGTATATATTAATAAAGCTGTTCAAATCTGATTAATTTCCCTGTGTGTTGCCAGCAGCAGCAGGCTGGAGGCATGAAGGCGATAATTCACAGAGATATAAAGATGTCACTCACAGTTATTTCAAACCATTTCCACTCTAGTCATAGATTTAACAACCGACCTCTTCATCCTTTTAACGGCCCAGTACCATAAATTAAAGCTGCATTTGATCATTTTTGGCCACTTGGGGGCAACACAACAACATACTGAAAGATGTGACTTAATACCACTTTATAAAGTAATAATTTGTTGAAGTTAAACACATGCACAGTTTTTGACACCTGCAGTATATGCAAGCACTAATGCAACCCTTTCAAAATGTAAATATTGCTAATTCTAATCTATTTGTGGCTGGTTTATGGGAAAATCAAGAACAGTGCACATGCACTGAATAAGCAGCGGAATAAGCTGAAAAAACTGACATACTGTCACCTTATGAGGTTGATATTGCAAATGTTCCCTATTATACATCTAGAAGACACAGAACAATGTTAGAATTCATTTGGAGTTGTGTTTCTGACCAACTGATCGGATGGAACAAAATGTTTGCTCTCTTTTGGTTTGTAAAATATCTGACGTTTTAGCCGGTAAATGCTCTACTGGTTACACCAGCTAGCTGCTAACTTTCTGGTGCTGAGCAGGTTAATAAAGCCGTCAGAGTGATGTTGCGGGCCACAAAATGAAATCAATGAGGTGAAGGGTGCTTTAACACCTCACAGAGCTGCAGACGGATAATCATTTTAGAAGGGGTGGGTCCCTTGAAGTGACCCCTTTTACATTACACACAGTCATTTGAACCTTTTTTAATTTAAAAATATTCATAAGTGCAGCTCTAACATAAACACGTGCCTTCAGGGTTCGGCAGGGTGATGCTCAGGCATACATTGCAGCCTAAATCTGTATCAGCTTCAAGCTGGGGCATGACATAAACCATGTGCATTTATTCTACCGGCTCCACTGGACGTGAGCCCAGCTATAACACTGGGGGAGGATCTTTCAACACAACATGCATTTAGGACTTATGCAAAGAAACAGCCTGATTGTTCTTGATTTATTTTATTTTTTTAGAAGACTGATCATGTGCCAGTTCTCTCTCATTGCCTCACCATTTGTCTCTGAACCTCAGGTACTTTCTTGCTATAGCTCTTCCTCTATTTCTTTACTCCTCCCCCTCCTAATCTAACCTGTGTAAAGCTGCTCAGCTCCATACTTAACAGGGATAGTGGAGACGGTCATAACTCCAAGGTAGATGGCAATTTTCCCAGTTAAACTGTTTTTGGGGAGTCATTTGAATCAAAGGTCGATGGATAAATTGGCAAAAGGCAAATTGTGATTTGTGTTTCTGGGCTATATTAATTAAACTGACTTGACTTGACTTGACTTGACTTGAGGAGCGTGGTCCTTAGGGCATCTTGGTGTGGCTGCAGCATGACACATAGTGTACATCTTAGTGTGGGTGCTGTGGGAAACACATACGCAGGTTTTGTTCTAGCTTGTCCCTAATCTCTGCTCTGCAACCAACAGAGCATAGAGAAAACAGAAAAGAAAGGTGGAGTCGTCAGGTTGGTTACACACCTGGAAAATTACAGTAACAAAGATATTGGCAAGCACACATACTGTACAGAGTTGTATTTTATTTTCCTCAACTCTTTTTGTTGTTAACTCAAAGCCCTCTGTGTTTATGAGTGGCTCAATTTCAACTCTGTGTAAGTTCAAAGGGAAATCACATTAATGCATGACAGCACTAATCAATGACAGAAGCTTGCCTCCTACATGCGACGCTATATACAAGCAGCCATAAAACCTTTGCAGACTGGTTTTCCTACATTGATTCCTTTTAAACCAGAGAAGCTAGATTCAGTTCCTCAGTTTGTTCTTTAGAAGGACATTGAATCCTCTCTAGCTCGACAGAGGCTGTTTTCTAGATGACCCCAGCCTCACTGACCTCCCTGCAGAGGTCAAAGACAAGAAGATGGTGGCTTCCTGTGAGGATCAATAGCATATCAGAACTGACTGGTAGTAAGGTAAGTTCTCTTTCTTTACCTGCCAGTGGAACTTCAAGTGACAAAAGCCAACGCTAAGTCAAACTGTAACAGCTCTGTCACCACCCAACAACGATGTTTTGTTGAGGAATGCATCAGCCGACAAGGACAACAAACCACTGCCTCAATGACAGATGTCAAGTACACACACATCACAGTGTTATTACAATAAATTGTTGGGCTCAAGCCCAGCCTTCCAACGCAAACCTCACAGGAGACTCTCCATGCAGTTCTGAAAATACTGTCTTGTGTTGCCTGCATGTGTACCTTCAAGTGTTTACATGTGACGCTGTCTATGCATCTAGACCTGTACATGAACTACAGCCAAAGAGGAAGACAGGGATGAACATCCAAAAGCTTAACAAAAGAAAACAGGTTGGCAATGAAAGAAATATAACTTTCACTGAGTTATTTCAGAGTCCAGCCAATGAAATACCATTCCTTTCTACTTCAGAGCAGCCAACCCATGGATCTATTCTAAGGTTAGAGAGGATAAGAGGCGCCTGACCCCCCAGCTCACCTCTATTTCCCAGAGGGCCCAGAGAAAGTGGAGCAGGGAAGGGGCAACTCTATAACACAGTATATTGCTGCTGTCATGTAAAGAGTTTTGGGAGTTTTGGTTTTTGTTTTAATACATGGTCCCCATTACCTTGAGTAAATCAAAAGCTTCTCCTGCTCTCTATCATGCCCCATTTGACATGGCTGACGGCTGACGTGCTGACGTGCTGACGTGCTGAGGTGAACGTATTGTGTCATTTCCGGTTATTGGCGTTTCTGTGTTACTGGTAGCAAACTTCGCTGCTCTAGCTAAATCCAGT
>JAVQJD010090080.1:0-28259 GCA_036023655.1 Nannoperca australis | reverse complement strand
CCCGCCAGCCACGGTTTTGTGACCGCCACACAAAAATGGGTCGTTTTTCCATTTTCCCGCACAACACAACAAACAAAAACGGGCCCGGGGGCGGGGGGGGGACAAAACCGAGGAAAATGTGATGTTTGTTGTTGGCCATGTGCCCCTCACTGGTCCTTTCACATCTGCTCTCTGTGGTTCAGCTGTTGAGCATGAGCACATATGCAATGACCTCATCATTTTTGATTTGACTTTTTGTTTAATTTGTATTATTATTATTAATTTCTTTGTTTTAGAGTTAGCGACTGTATGTGGACTGTGATATACACATGAGTTGTCAGCAGTAGTCGTTGTAGTAAATCAAACACAACACCTGTTTGTAATTGTTTTTAAGTCGGCGAGGTTAAAGGTACCCTGTGGAGCTTCTGTCCAGAAAGTCATGGGTTTGACCCCCGACTCCTCCGATCACCTCCTCACTTGTAAGTCGCTTTGGATAAAAGCGTCTGCTAAATGCCGTAATGTAATGTAATGCAAGTCATAAAACGCAAAGAAGACGACAACAAACGGATAAAACATCTGAAATAGCTGTCTCATATAATCCGAGAAAAAATGTCATATAATGATTTAGTAAATTAAAGTGGCATTTACGTCAAAGATTGGCTGTGTTTATCAAAATGAATGGAGGCTATATGATGTCCCCATTATCCACTGATTGTGTATATATATATATATATATATATATATATATATATATATATATACACACACACACACACAGACACACGTGTAAAGATATATAACTACAAAAAAGCTCCAAAGGGTATCTTTAAACTTTGTTCTGAGTTTAAGAAAGATTATGACTGATATTAGTAATATTAGCTCATGGTCCATATTTTCACACAGCATTTGTTGTGACAACTGAATGGCATTTTCTTTGTTTTGTTCCTGCTCAGACCAATGGACTGAATGGAATCCAAAGAGAAGCACAATGGAAGCCCAACCCCTTCGACACACTTGCATCCGACTTCCTCTCCTCTTCCTCCTCCCCCTGGCACACCACCCAGTCCCTGACCAGAGGCGTTTCTTTGTGTCCTCCCCCCTCTGTCCCTGCGTCTACGTTGTCCTCCAGCACTCTCCCGTCTTCCTTCTCCCTCCAGCCCCCCCCTCTCTCCGACCTAATGGCACTTGAGTCGTCGTCCTCCTCCTCCTCGCTCTCCACCCCGTCACCGCTCGGCTCCGCCCTGTTCCCGCCTCCCCCGGTCACCTCTCGCAGTCGTTCGCAGGAGACTCTGCGCGCCTCCCCCGGCCCCTTCCCGATCGACCCGCTTCCCGCCCGGCCCAGCAGCACCAATCCCTTCACGGGCCCGCTGGCGCCGCGGCGCCGCTCGCTCACCCCGGACTTGAGCGTCCAGCGTGCGGCCCCAACGCTAAACCTCCAGAGGACCGTGTCTGCCCTCACTCAGCCGCTCATCCCCATCTCTGCCCCGACAGCAGCCCCAGTCGCCGCCCCCACCTCCCAGCTCCAAAAGGCCGCGTCCTTGTTTGGACCGTCATCCGCTAATCCTACACATGCTCCTCTGCTCCCCTCCGCCCCCGGCCCATTCCTTGCCCACGCCTTGACTCCGGCACCGTCCTCCTCCATTGCGCCGAACCTCGCACCTCGCCGCCAGCCGCCCCCCCCGGGAGGGAAACCAGCCCAGCAGTGGGTCACTTTTGATGATGATTTTGCTTTTCCACCTTCAACCAAGACACCACAGGCCCCCGTCTTCCCTTCCAGCTCCCTGCTGTCCCAAACCCAGACTCTGCCTTCCCGCTCTGTGTTTGACTCGGAGCCCGACTGGTTATCCCCGGCCCCTTCAGTATTCCCAACCTTCCCTCCTCTCGTCCCGACTAGAACTGTAACAGGTAACCCAAATCTCCCAGAGGGGCCCAGTGACGACTGCTTCAGATAAGATCACTCTCAATATGTAAAGGGCATATCCAGATATGTATAGATCTCTAATAAATGTGTATATGTTTGTGTGTGTATGTACAAAAGAGACAGTATTTAAGAGGTATAGACCAATCTCCTTCTGAATCACAGGAAAGGATTTATATCTCAAGCAGTAACATGAGACGTGTCAGAGCCCAAATGTGTGTTCCAACTTTACCACAGAGATGTTCGCCTGTTCCCTGATATTAACATTTATTTTAATAGGAATCGTCCTGACGTTGATTTTTTTATTTATGGCAGCAAACGTGTGCCTGTGTCTACAGCATATAGTTCAATAAAGTACATCCATACGCACAGATCATGTGTGTAACCACCTGTGCAATATCCAGACATGTCCTGTGTGGCCATGCAGCGCACTCGCCTGCGGGCATTCACTCGCGTAAGCCGGCGTTACCTTTTGCATTTCCCCACATTTGCAGACACACTGCGGCTCATAACCATCACTTTGACTGATCTTTACATTAGAGTGGCATTCTCAGAGTAGAGGGTAACCTTCTACTTTCTCAGTATACACATGGAAGGTGGTGATGCACTGCAGGTTTTATATTTGCCCCCGAAGTTGCTGCAGTCTGCAGCAATTGGGTTGCTTTGATTTGCAAAGAGTTTGTTGTAATTATTTTATTCTTTTTCTTTCTTTTGTGTCCGGGGGGGGGGGGGGTGCACATTTAAAATTCATATCTCGCTTTTATCATGAATGTACTTTATGTTGCACTGGGTTTTGCCATTACCTCCTTGCTGATCCCACAGTGTGAACAGCACAGGTCGGTGTCGTCGTCAGTCAGACTGTTCACTGCCGCAGGACTGATGCTCTGTTATATCATCTCATCCACTTGATAGTAAGATATTTTGTTGTCTCTCTACTCGGTCATCACCCCTCGTCTGTGGGCTGTTACGCTTGGATAAATATATTTTGTAGCTCTATATCAAAACCTATACATAGTTAGTATGTATAAATGTCTGTTTTCCATGTGGAACCTACTCGCTAAATGTGCGTAAATGTGTTTGTGATGACCGTATCAGTGGTTTGCACAATGCAACTGATATGCACTGAAATGCTGTGTGCGCTCTCTCGGTTGTATTCATGTTGATGGCTGAGGGAGAATAATGGTCGAACAGATGAGAGGGCTTTTTGTCCTTTCCACCTCTGTAGTGTTTTGATCCTTCCTGATTTATCCAAAGCATTTAACCATACTATTGTAAAGCCAGAGAATGTGGCGTATGCGCGTGTATACGTCTGTTGCTCTCAAGTACGAAGATTATGTGATCTGTGGACATGGCAGCAAGGACCTGCCGTGCATAATAGCAAGGGTACTTTTTTTTTTTTTTTTTTTACTTAAACTTTTGTTTATTGTAAAAGTCATGCTTTTAATTTCTAAGAACATTTACTCAAAATAATCTATTGTCGATACTGTGGTGAGAAGTAATGTGTTGTTTTGAGATGCATATCGTCTGTTGTGGTGTTCTTGTTTGTGTTTGTGTTTGGATGTGTGTGTGTGTGTGTGTGTGTGTGTGTGTGTGCGTGTGTGTGCGCGTGCGCACAGAGTTAAGATTGGAATACCAGAGCTTTTCCCCCAGGAAGGCTTCTCTACACACTGCATATTCACTTACAGGTTCTGAGCTAACAGCCGCTGTATTCGCACGCTCATGGCTGTGTTTGTGTGTTTCCCCTCTCGACCCTGCAAAAGGCTGCTGAGTGACATCACTGTATGTGAAAATGTTAACGACAAAAGACAAAGGAAGTCCTTCCCAGGTGCATTGTGGGCCCACATTCCAGACATTGGTGTGATTTGAGTGTTGGGTGTCAAAACTCTTCTTAGCGTTTGCAGATCCCCCTTGTGATATATAACCCATATGTTTCCCCCATTTGAGAGTAATTGTTACTGAGCCTCGCTCATTTCGTAACCATTCATGAGGTGTGTGTGTGTGTGTGTGTGTGTGTGCAGTGTTGTCAGAGGTGACGTGTCAGTGCCCCCCCCCCACCTACTCGTTCACTTCTGTTGAGTTGTACAGGTCGGCGTCAATGCTGACAATAATGACGAGCAATAGTTTTGCAAAAGGATCAGTGAGAGTACAATCCTCCCTAACACGACACATGCCAGCTGTGTAAGTCTGCTCAGATGTTGTGTCCCCCCCCCACACACACACACACACACAACCTTCAGAAATCATGTAACCAGCTGAAATGTCTTAAAAGCATTTTGATGGTTCATGGAGGATAAAACATCTGACCCAAGAAAGTACCAGCTAACTAACGCTTCTGCACTTTGTTCAAACATGTAAAATACATCAAAAAATAGTCTTCACTCACTGCACCAAAAGCAGTCGCTATCTATTTAAGCAAGTGTATCAAGTTGCCTTTGCTTACATGTCGATGTCATCTCCTGAAATATTGTGTTTATCCAAATGTGTGCAGTAGATACTGTATCCGCATTAACAGTAGGTGACTAGCCAGCGCTTTGTGTCATGTTCAAGGTGAGATTTTATAGGAAACAAATTGCTCCTTTTGTGAGGTCGGTGTCCATTTTTATGGCTATTATCCATAGTAAATAAGAGTCTGTGTTGTTGAACATATTCTGTATGTATTAAAGAGAAAACATGAAGCTGCGATTCATGTTAATATCCAACGTTCCATATTTTCAGTGCACAGCTGATTGCACATTTATGTATGAAGCAGTTTATGTTGTATGTATGCAAAAATAAATGTTACTTTACCTGACTGATGTTTCTCTTCTTTGACTGCAGGTTGTAACTGTATTGCACTTCATAAAGAATTATACATCATATACCTCTACTCAAAATTCAGCTGTACCGACATTTTACCTGCTGTTTGTTAATGACATTTATGTTTCACTATTGAATCTCTTACAGTATTGTTTCCAAGTGGCTAAATAGCCTCTAAAATCACCCAGGCATATATTTATATGGACCTAAGGGGGGTTGTGTTGGGGTTTTTTGCACACAAAACAAAATAAAATCATCGAAATGACTGAAATCATCTGTTTCGCTGTTTAATTTATATTTTGCCATCAATATTATTCTGTTTTACTCGTTACCTAAACATTAGTTCCATAAATGTAAAACTTTCATAGAGTTCATTATCATTTTGAAAAATCCATACATACATTTAATGAATCTTGATTATGTCTAACTGATCTTTTTCTTTCTTTTTCTCTGATTGGTGCAATCCGATACAATTCTACAATGCTCTGTTTACTTTGTCTGTCTCTCATTTTCCTTTTATTTATTTATTTATTTTTTCAATGTGCATAGTATTTCAAAATGTAGATTTCATACAGAAAAAGCAGATATTAAGGTAGATGAGTTGTCCTCTTGTGCGCTGTTGTGACATGGCAGCGTGGTGGTCGTCTGCCCTGCTGGACCATCCCTATGGACCGTGTAAACATCACTTGATCTACAACATTAGAAACTCATCCTACTGAGTTGCACCCATGGATTTCCCTATTGGCCACAGTCAAGGACTAACAACAGTGTTGCCGTTATTTACCGTTAGAGGGCAGTGATACTGCTGGGATTAATCTAACCTGCCGTGAAATGTCCAGTAGAAGAAGTATTTGGACTACCTGGTGAATCCTCGCGTTGTCTTTAGCTAACGTCCCCGGTTGTAAACAAAGTGTGAGCCCGGTCTGAGTAGTTTAGAAACCGTCTCGTGCTCGTCGCTTTAATCCACGTGCGTTGTTATTTTCAGTCACTGTAGAGAAATTGCCCTTTAAAAGAGAGAAAGTGTGTGTAAACAGCTAGCTATATCAGCTAGCAAGTGAAGGGCTAGCCGCGTGTTTTCTGGAAGCGTCCACACGATCGTTGCTATGGTTACACTGTTTTCCTAAAGACCCCAGGCACTGGTCAAATCCTCCTGTTGTTGCGGCTTTATCCAACAATATACTATCCCTAAACGTCTTTTTAGGCGGTGGACTACTTTGCAAGATGGTGCAGCTCCATGTGAAGCGTGGAGATGAGAGCCAGTTTCTTTTCACCACCGCCGTGGACGCGACTCTAGAGACGGTGATCCAGCAGATTACAGCCATTTACAACGGGAGACTCAAAGTGGACAGAATATGTTCAGGTACAAACGACATAAAGTGCCACCCGGTTGTTTCTGTACGTAGTGAGAGGCTTCTGTGGGCTGCACTCACATCTCTTGCTTTTACTGGTATTTAAACTGGATAACGGAACACCACTAGCCTGGTTACGACGATCTAAAGCAGAGCCAAAGAATGTGACTTTACACATTTATCAGGGTGTAACCAGGAAGTATTGATATAGGTGGATGCTGTGGAATAGGTTTCAGTACCAACTGTCAGTATTTAACTTGTGACATGTTTCTGAGATCTAGTAAATGAACGACCTTCAGTCTAGAGGGATGCCCTTGACGTAGACTTGCTTGTTGATTTGTGTGCCCCCAGAGATCCCAGAGCTGGCAGACCATGGCATCACACTGCCACACAACATGCAGGGGCTAACAGCGGAGCAGATTGTGGAGCTGAAACTGATGGATGAATGGGAAGACAAGTGTGTGCCCAGCGGAGGCCCGGTGTTTAAAACGGATGAGATCGGGAGGAGGAACGGACATGGTGAGGACTGTAACTCTGGACTACGTAGCATGCCTAACGTTGTCCGGAAGATCTTGACAGTTGAAATTCCGTTCAGACTTTCCTTTTCAGGGGTCCCTTTGCATACGGATTCAGCGTTGACACTTTCCCCTCTTATTAAATCCCTATTGTGACTTTTTCCCCCAATGCAACCAGGAAAAAAGATTTAGGTAATCTGACAATCCATCTTTTCTCCTTCTATCAGCTCCAAATGATAAAATGAAAGAGGTGTTGATGAGAACCGTGGAGGAGGCAAAGGCACTGATCTCCAAAGTGAGTATTAGTGTAAACTCTAAATCTTATCGTCTTCTTCACCAAGGGTCAGTGCTTTAGATTCAATCCGCCTTTCTCATCATTATCTCTCAGAAACAAGTTCAAGCTAACGTTTGTGTCACCATGGCGATGGTAAAGGAAGCCCTGGATCAGCTTAGGGGTGCGGTCATGATTGTTTACCCCATGGGGCTGCCTCCTCATGACCCCATCAGGATGGAGTTCGAGGACCGGGAAGACCTTTCAGGAACTCAGGTAAACAGCTGAACCTGTGTCAGTGATCGGAGTTTCCTACAAGCTGTTGGCTACTGGCCTCATGAAGTTAAGTTTTCAGTCAACAACAATGGCTTAAGTTACTACGGTTTGGTACATTTGTAGGTCAATCAGCCGTCACTGTCTCCTTAACAATTCCTTCCCCTGTCTCTTTCTCTGCACCTGCCCCCTCTGTGTCTTCACACCCCAGGCTTCTCTGCAGGTGATCACGGAGGACGAGTGCCAGCTATGGTGGGCTGCCAAAGAGATGCAGAGGGGGAAGAAGCTGCAGGACTACATTGGCAAAAATGAAAAGACGAAGCTTGTGGTAAAAATCCAAAAGGTGAGAGCCATTTCAGCCGGTCTGAAGAAACTGTCGTTTTGTGCTTTTGTTGGTTTTGAGAATGGCTGTGAGCCGTTTGTTGCCGTTCCCTTCAGAAAGGGCAGGGGGCGCCAGCGAGAGAGCCTCTGATCACCGATGAGCAGCAGAGACAGATGATGATGAATTACCACAGGAGGCAGGAGGAGCTCAAGGTGAGGAAAGACTGAGCTGCATTTCTTTTAATCAGGTCCTGTTTGTGTTGAATCTGCCTTTTCTAACCTCTGACATTCTGACATTTTCAGAAACTGGAGGAGGCAGACGACGATAGCTACCTGGACTCGAAGTGGTCAGACAGACAGGCGCTCAAAAAACAGTTTCAAGGCCTCACCCACATCAAATGGGGGCCAAGATAGAGACCGCCAGCGCGCTGATTCCCACCTCAGACCTGCTGCTCTGATCTGGTCCTTTTCAGCTCTATATGCAACTGACTGAGCGGCCTTATCACAATCCTTAAATCAGTTTACTGCCTGTGTTATTTAAGGTCTTTCAGAGGATATTCTACACAGCAGATGCCTCGGAGTAGATGTATTTCTGAACTGAAATGTGAAAAAGGCATTTGGACACATTGTAATGATGTCGTGATGAACCTGATTTATTTGAACTTGTTTTAACCCTGTTGTAAAGTTAAATCTTTATTGAACCTGTTCCAATAACATTTAAGTTGAATCTTAATTTACTCTACATTTGTATTTTGTAAAATCATACAAATTAAAAAAAATCTAATAGAATGTTTTTCAATGTGTAGCCTGTGTATACACGGTAACATTCAACAAGTCTCAGAGGTAGTGATTCAACAGGACCACGGTTTTCCATCGCTTGGAGTGCAGGGACAAGGATGCTGCACCTTTCCTCTCTTTGTCTCCCGTCAGTCAGTCCCACACACACACGCACGCACGCACACACACACACACACACACACACACACACCCCTCTCTCTGAAGGTCCGTGCTGCTCTGAGGCAGGAAGTTACAAAATAGTAGATGGTCGTTCCAGCTCTTGTCCCAGCCAGGGTGAGGAAGCCTGAGAGTTAAGTGGCTTCCATTCTCTGGATGGTTGACCTGCCGACGGAGCCAATGCAGTGACTCACAGTGGTGTGGCAGGTTTCAGGGAACACTGCATTAATAAAAATAAAAAACCCATCCTGGACGTAATGTGTAGATTCAGAGGACGACTCCGCCCCTGGTTGTCGGTGACTCTTTCGAGATGTTTTGGATCTGCATCCTCCAGCAGATTCTCACCTCTCTACACGGTGTGCATGTTGTCTTTGTCTCCGTCTCCTGCTTTGCGTTAGTTTCCTTTCTCCTACCTGTGTGAATGGTGTGCTTGAACTTTGCCTCTGGTGAGTCTGTGTAGACTGTCCTTACAGGGTCTCTATGGCACAGAGGAGGTCCCCAGGGGCTCAGGTCTGATCTGTTTGGCAGCATGTAGAAGTTGCTTGACGTGCTCCCGGGCCCATGTTACAATCTATTTATAATTTTGTCATCATGATTGTCCATACAGTCATTTTGCTACAGTATTTGAGCTTTTCTGTACACACGAGAGTAGATGTCTGTCCATCCTGGAAGACGGATCCCTCCTCTGTTGCTCTTCAAGAGGTTTCTTTCATGTTTCTTCTCCAGTAAAGGTTTCTTTTTCTTATCTGAATAGAGGGTGTTGCTGTACAAATTGTAAAGCCACTTGAGGCACATTTGTGATATTGGGCTATATACATATAAAATAAAATAAATGCAACATTTAACTAATTGCAGATTTTATGTGACCACCCATTTTGCAGCATTAAACCCTGTTGATCCTTTAAAAATGGCTTTTACTGCCGTTTGACCCAAACATCACATCCATCACATACTGAAGGACACACGATGAACTGCTTTACGATGTACAGACAAACCAACACGTTTCTTGTTTTGTTAATAATCTAAACCTTGGAGCTGCTGCGGAGAATCCGGAAGAAATCCTGAAGGTGCTGAACAGCATCCAGGGGTCACAGTTAAGTTAACACGAGCTGCCGTTCAGGTAGGCGTTCATCCATATCTCCTGTATGATCATCTCTCTGCGCTCAATCCTCTCTGCCCGCTCGGCCGCCTCGCTCACATGAGTCACTTCCTCCCAGCCGTATATCGCCTTCCTGTCTGCGGCTGAGATTAAAGAGCTTTCCGTTCCCTCTTCGTCATCCTCGTCGTCTTCACTCTCGTCAGCGTCCTCCTCCTGGCGGTTGACAGTCTGGCTACAAGACTCGCGAGCCGGTGCGAGTCTGTGATCCCGCCGGCTGCAGGTCACTCGGACGGACACAGCCAGCAGTGTGAGCAGAAGGCCGACACACACGCTGGAGGTGAACAGCAGCGCTGCCGTTTCCGGATGCTCTGCGAAGGAAACGAAGGGACGAGGTGTGTAAGTCGTGCATTCGATTCACAAGTGCGTGCATGTCAATACTGTGTACCTTTGATGTAGGCGTAGGTCAGGAGAGAGTTGCTCATCATAGCTCCTGACTTGTCTGGCCTTCTTGACCCTTTGGAGAAAGGCTCCTCCAGATCTGCAGGAGGAGCTGTTGTGAAAATTAGAATTAAGATGTGAGATAAGATGCCACAGAAGACCTGGACCTGCAACAGGTGGGGTTACCTTTTTCTGTGTCCACAGTAGAAGGTGCGGTGGAGCGGAATACATAAGGATCTGCCTCCCTTAGTAAGCTCTGCGGTACTGTTGGAGGGGAGACAGAAGATTCAGACTCTGTGACTATATATTGTCTATATAATCTACAGCACGTCACTTCCCACATCCAAACCTCTGCAAGAACCGGGCCCACAATGGAATGGCATTCTCGTAATTATGAATACATCATGTCCAACTGTGTTGATAACCGGTTTACAAGGTCAGCGCACATTGTTTCGTGCTATATGGAGCAGTCAGAAGAATCCATTCAACACCAGGCTGAAGCTCTCAAACGTTTAATACATGAACAATGTGGCTGCGTGACCTCACTGGTCATAGGAAGTTGACCAGGATGTCATCGTCAACCCGCAAATCTCAGCTCGCAGTCTATTATTCCCCGCTGCTGTGTTGTTGGGTGTGATACGATAAGAACAGCTGACGGCAGAGAGCGGCAGATAAGAATCTGCAGTAGGAAACTACAAATGTTCACTGAAGGAACTGTCACGTAATAAACAAGGCAAAAATAACAAAAGACATGAGACGTGAGCTATCTGTAATATCGTGTGAGCCTGTTCCTATTCTGAAACCTCTCGTTAATTTATAACCAGGATTTTAATTATACTGTGTGAATGAGGAAGCAGAAAGTGTCCTACCACAAGAATAGACTACACTGAGGTAGTTCCTGGTTCCTGGAAAGCAGGGGTCCCTAAAGGTCTGGTTGCTGACAGCAACAACGCACTTCTGTTTGCTGTAGCAGGACTTGGACACCAAGTGTACAGCCTCGTGGTTCAGACACTCTGTAGAGAATAGCAAAGAGAAATTCAGAGGGCCAGTCATTGAATAAGAAACGCGGTGTGTGCGTGTGTGTAATGCTCACTCAATAGTTGAGCCAATGTTTTACAGATGTTTGGGTGTAGTTTAACTACACAAAAATCACCTTTTTTGGCAGCCATCTGGTGTTTGTTTTCCCAGCAAAGCAAATAGTTGACTCAGAGCATCAATGTTAGTTTAATGTCACCTCCAAATAGTTTTTGCTCAAGCATTCAGTGGCCAGATAAGTTGAAAGCATTGTGCCGTATCATTGTAAAATAAAAAAATGATTTTATAGTATTACTAACAAATTCGTATGGGCCCTTTTCACAGCAGACATTTGGATTTTCAGGTGTGCTCAATAACATTACCAATGGCTGGGGCACATCCAAATGGAATGCAGCCATTATTGATGTCATTAGTTACACCCAGGGCTGGACTGGCCGTCTGGCAGACCAGGCACTGTCCCGGCGGGCCGATGGGCCTTTTGGGCCGACGCAAATGTATTCTGACCTGCTCATAAAACAGTTACATAGGCCCGTTGTTCTTTTTCTTAACTGACACTGGGCTGGCCCAATCACATCTGTAAACCACAAGCACTGCCAAGTAGGTTTTCAAATAAAGTAAGTAGTAAGTAGTTAAACCTATCAAATTCAGCTGATTTCCTGTTGGGCCTGCTAAAACATCATCTTCTTAAAACCTTACGCGTTCACTATGTAAAGCAGTTTCCCAAGACGCCGCATTCCTGGCTTCACTGTTCGCCTTGTAAAAGGAAACATCTGTTAGTTACCACCATATAAGAACACTGAATATCCCGTTGACTCACCAAATGGGGGTGGTCTGGTCAGGTGTGAGGGGCAGGTGTCAGTCTGACCCAGACTTCTCCCATAGACAGCTGCATAGATGTTCAGGACCCTGGGGGGCTTACAGCGCAGGATCATCGTCTCGCCCTCACACACCACATGTCTTTTGTGTTCAGCTGAGCGAGGGGGAAAAAACCACAAAGGATGAGAAGTGGAGAAGTGGAGAAGTGGAGAAGTGGACGATGGCAGTGGGAAACTGAGGGGTCAGGATTGGGGGAAGTGGGGGGATTTTTGTGTAAAGCTGTGCAGCTATTTATACGACAATAAAATAAAGTTGTGAACAGGTAGGGACAAATAGGAATGTATCTGCTAAACTCACTTGGTTTGCACTTGTAGTCCACATGGAGGTATTTGGCAGTGCCAGGACAGGGGTCCTTCCCAAACAGCAGGTGGTTGACAGGCAGCTGGCAATCTCTTTGGCTCTGACACTCCGACAGCAGCTTCTGCACAGCAAACACCAGGGGCAGTAAGCATTTAGTAGAGCACGGGATTTGATGCGACAACTCCACAGTGAGCACGGTGTAAACCAGATGCAAAAAGAATGATGCACATGGTTTGGGCCTTCGTAAACTTAGATTACCATTGAACAGTCAGCACCATTGACCAGCCAGCTCATCATTACAAAACTAAAACACATTTGTGGAGAAGACTTTCTCCAATAAATCAGCTAATACTTATATACAAGTGATCCACGGGAAGTAAAGAGTGCTGTATATCCCCATGCATAAAATGCACCTGTAGAGCAGTAAAAGCTGAGCAGCTGTGGTTGTGGGCCCCGAGCGGAGGGTCTGGGTCTGGCCTGCACAGCAGCGCCTCACCGCTCCCATAGAAGGCCGACTGGATGGAGATGGTGGAGTGACGCGGGCAGTGGAGCCGCAGAGGCCGTCCGTCACACGCGTCAGCAGAGTGACTGGTGATGATCCTGGACAGGTAGTCTATTACGCAAAAGGTGGTTAAGGTTCGAATGCACACGGAAACGCACAAATGCATTAAAGGGACACTTTTAATGGTAATGTGCTCTGTGGCCCTGGAGGGAACTTTTCAAAGTTTGAAAAAAATGATCTCAGCTTGAGACTTGTAAGACTTTTACATTTTTACCAGAATGTCTGCATTAGGATTTTGAAGGTGTGGGGTTTGAAAGAAGGGGGCATTTACACAGCCGGGAGGGGCTAATGAAATGTGCTATTGAGATGCATTATGGGAAATGTTTTTGAACATTTTTGGACCTTGGCCAATACTAGAGACTAAAACACAGGCCTCCGTCACAGTTGCTGTTTCTATTTTCACTTCTGTAAGTAATAGTGGAGTTAGTGGGCAGGGGTGGAAATAGACCCAAAAACTAAAAAACACGAATGAAAAAAGGATTTTAACTTAGAAGCAACGTTAAAACCACTGAAAATGTATGTTGAAGATTCTTTTCAATCTCCTGCGTGGTTTCGGATCAGTTAGCTGTCTCACTTTGCTTCACCACTCACACATCGAAGTGGTGCTGACCGCCAGACCTCGTTCCTGGGTGGCAAACTGCGACAACTGGCATTCAAGCTACCATGACCAGCCTTTGTTGCACGGTGTGTAGACGCGATTAAGTGACTTCTGATTCAAAGTCCTTTATCTTGAGATGTTTACATGATTTGTCTCATAGAAACAGACCCAGAAGAGATGGAAATAGATTAGATGGACTGGGAAATCCTTCTCTACATAAAACAGTGCTGAGAATGGCCTCTAACACCACTGAGTTAAGCAATTGATGCTAGTCTCTTAACTTTACTTTGCCTTCCAGTTGTATATGACAAGACAGGAACTACAGTGCCTTACCCCTTCTCAGACAGGAGTGCACTTCTATGCCAAATCTTAAGTGGGATATTTGGGGCAAATGGCTGGAATTTTAGAAACACTGGCAATGTGACAAAGACTAGACCCCCCTTAACTATTACATCATGGTTCACACTCCCTCTGGATCTATTATTACACCAGTTATAACAGGCCGGCCTCATACCAACGCCGAGTAACAACAACACTTTCATTTAGGGGGGCTTATTGGGACAAAAGCATTCTGATGTGTGTGTCGCTCTTCCTCCCGCTGCATCATCATCATCATCATCATCATCATCTTACTTGAAAAGTCAGCCAGTCCGTGCACGCGCCTGGTCCACAGGAGTAAGGTCAGGTAGAAAAGGCTGCGGCTCCGGTCTAATCCCTGGCGAGGACGCGCCCAGCCCATGACTCGCATCCCCCGTCTCCGAGACCATATTAAAGAGGCTCGAAAAGTCGCCGCACGGTACGAGACTTCAAAAAGAAACCCCATTCAAATAGGTAAATGCCACCCCCCATCCCCCATCCCCCCCACCTCCCTCCTCATCCGTCCGTCTGTCTTCCTTCACAGAAGAATAGAGCCGACGAAGCACGGAGCAGCCTTCACCCCGCCGCAGCAACGGACCACGGAGCAGGTTAGAAATAGCAGCTGCGCAACAAGTTGCTCCAAACTGACAGACGGGGGGACTATTACTCCGACGCGCGGTCACACTCCCGGGCCGACTTTCCCACCGTTCGTCGCCGTGTGGACGGCGTGGACAGACGCGCGTGGACACTGGACGAGTCTTACGCTAACAGTTGAGTGGGAATTAGGGTGTGGGCGTGGCAGATACAACTGTTTTAAAAGGGAAGAGGGGCGACACGCTCAGTGGTATGACGTACTGGCAGGACCTTTTGTTTTTTTCCACCCACCATGACATGTTTACTTTTTGGATTAACATACTATTATGATATACATACTATTCTTCTAACAGTGTGTATCAGATTATTTAAGAAGAGGTAGCGAATACGCTCCTTTTGGTGATTTTCATCTTTCTGCGCATTCATGTTCCATATTTCCTTATTTCTGTTCATTCCTGTTTGATTTTAACATGCAAATTAACAAGAAATCTAACTTTTTTTGTGTGTGTTTTGTTTAGATTGTTCTGAGTTCTAGCCTCCCCCTATATATTTTGTTTATCTGTCCCACGCAGAATGAATAATGCAGAGTAAATATGAGTACGAGTATGAACAGGAAGAGTTTGAGGGATACGTAACATACACCTGGAAGACAAAGACAACTGGCACAGCACACTGTCAAAACTTTTTGTTCAAGAAAACAACCCTTGAATTACAAAGATTAAAGATAGTGACCCCAAAAAAAACAGTAATGCGTTATTATGCACTGTCTGTGTGTCAGTGGGGTTTCTGTTTTTTTTTTACTGCAAATATCAAGTTTCAAGTGAATGATATTTTGATTCTGTTTCTTTTCATAAACTGTTGATGCCCTGACCATGGTGCCTTTGAATGAAGCAGGGGGCCTGCTGGGTAAATTGCTTCCCGGTCCACATCCATGACCCACTCCATGGTAACCGTTCAATCTACACGTCAGACTGCAGCACCAACCTACAGCAGTCCAACTGACAGAGACGTTGGGGTCTCCACGCTCTGCAGGGGGGGGAGACGTGATATTTTGCATACAAACTGGACAACAGGCCCCCTAGTTGGTTCCATTCTCTGCACGTTAGCTTTGGGCACCCGAGGACTGGCTCCAACCCCCCCCCCTTTCATGTGCGGTTATCCCTCTAAAGCCTGTGGAATTTTGTTGTCAAACTCTAAAAGTTCCCTGCAGTTGAGTAAATGCACTCTCAACATGCTAAGATTCATGTTTGTCTGATGGAAACCTATAGAAATATTTGGCCCCATTGCAAGGCTGGCTCGTGTCAGCAACCTACAGTTCCACTTCATAACACAACTGTCTTTACACTTAAGAACAAGGCACGTATAATGTAATACAGCTTTTTGTGCTTATTTACAATAATAAAACGCCATCATGCAAATGTAAAGTGTTGTTACTTTTGAAAAGATTTTTCTAAAGATGCCATGAAGACGATAAACATAAAAAGGCACTTCCAACAAACTGAAACCCTTCAAATAAAACCACCTCACCGCGTTACATCAGACAGATGGATAATCAATACGCATCTGGCAGATAAACTTGGCCAAAGAAGAATTCTCATGACATGTTAAAACTTGTCCATGTTAGGA
Source organism: Nannoperca australis (assembly GCA_036023655.1). Taxonomy (NCBI): domain Eukaryota; kingdom Metazoa; phylum Chordata; class Actinopteri; order Centrarchiformes; family Percichthyidae; genus Nannoperca; species Nannoperca australis. The sequence continues at coordinate 12,398 of JAVQJD010090080.1, read as the reverse complement.
AAACAAACCCTCAACTAGATAGAGCGGAGACCAGAAAATAAAGGCAAAACATTTGATTAGTGGTAATGGTGTTTTGAAACAAACAGGAAGAGGAGGAGATTCCACCAGATCATGATTTGCACGTTTTCCCCGGCTGTCGGCGAGTTCAACATGAACCTAAATATTTTAAGTTTTCTTTTAAAGCATGACTCTTTCAAAAGAAATCAGTTGTGATGAAAGGTACGCAGACAGCCATGTGACCTGTTTGAGGGTCTAAATTGCCTTAAATGAACTTAAAAGTCTGACATGGCAACACTGTTTCTATGCATGCAGCAGTCCGTTTTTAACAGTGGCCCGAATACATGTTAGAACATTTGAAGATAAAAAGAACAAAGTTTGCAGACAATGAGCCTTAACTTCCACACGCAAAGGTCTGATAGTCTCTAATACATTGTTCAATAAGGTCTTTGTAAGTTAGCTTGCACAATGCACAGATTTGGTGAGATAAGACGTGCGGTTTTGACTAAAAGAAGTCAATTTTGACTTTTATTCCCCAAACTTAAACCTTCACAGTTCAGTTAACACATGACAAAGATTCACCAAGACATGGATATGATCACTTTATTATTTTTCAAATGCAGAAAATGTACAGCTCAAAACAGAAAAGGCTTTAAAACCACAAACATCTTCACTTGAAATCCACGTTCATCTCGAGCTGGGAATCGATCGCAGCCTGTAATCGTGGAAATTACGTGAAAATGAAGCAGCCACACGTCAGCCATCACTGATCAAACTCTTAAGATACTCACCAATTCTCTTTTCGCTTCTTCTATTTTCACTTGAGCGAGAGATGGGCTCTGTTAAGAACGTAAAAACATTTCATGAAGCAAAAAAAATAAATAAATAACTGGTTCACCCATTTCTGTCAAAAAGGTAAATTTACACATAAAAGCATAAATTGAATTTCTCCAATCAAAAAATGCCATCAGCAAAACTATTCAGGATAATGGTTGTTGGACTATTACTGGACAACCTTAGAACAAACGTACCGGGCTTAAGTCCATGTAAGGCTCCAGTTTCTTTTTCAAGGGGATTATTTCTTGTTTCACTGCTGTGACTTCCTACAAAACAAAAAAAAAAAAAAAAAAAACAGAAAAATAAGAGGACACATTTCAAACCTCTGAAAGCAGAAAGTGTTACGTTTTCATTACCACGGGGACCGACTGTGTTGCACGTGCTAACAGCTGGAATTACCTCAGAGAGCTGCGCAATCGCCTGGTGGGTGATGGACTTGTCCATGTTCCTGGATACAAGCTGAGCCTGCAGCATGGACAGAAGAGAATGACGCGGCCATTACAGAGCTCCGTCGTGGCTGCGCAACTGCCGTATTTGGAATATCCCAGTCCCTCCTGACAATAATACGAGGGGCGTTGACTGTTGGACCAGTCTGCAGCATCATCACAGGCAGTAACCTGATGCCCACAATATACCCGGGCCAAACTACAGTCTGTCTCTCTTAACAAAAGAAAGCTGGTAACTCCGGAGGAAAGAACCGTGGCATGTCAGGAGGTCATTTGCTGTATTTTAGAGAGCAATTTCTACGTTTCCTTATTTTTCTAAACATTATTTAGGTATGAATTAATATATCTGCATAGCACATTCGCTGTCACAAACTCAGTTATTGGCAGCCTAGGGTGTGTCTTCTTTTCCATTGCAGGGGGTTGTCTAGAAGACGTTTTTGGCTTGTGTTGATTTGCATTTTTCCTTACTGGTGGCCGAGGACACCACTCATTTATTCATGGCTCTTCAGGCTGCATAGTAAAGCTGTCATTAGGACATTGTTGTTTGATTTTCTCACCCAGACCAAACCTCCTACTAAGATATGAATATTTGAAAGGAAACAGGGTGAAATGTGAAAGGAGAACTGTTAAATATTGGGACATTTTATGCCTTATTTTCAAGAGCAGTACATTGTGTCATGTATCAACACCTCAAGGCCCAACTTAACTTGCACTATGCGGCAATTACAGATGCAGTAATAACAGCACAACATACCTCTGCCTTCTCCCGTCTGTTGCTGAGCTCTTTAGCCTTCGCCGTCACAAAATCCATGTTGAGCAGTCTCTCTTCTGCTTTGGCGCTCTCTACTGCCTGAGATTTGACCGTTTGGTTGATATCCCTGAAGAAAATGAAGAACACTGGTTACAGATGAAGTACAGTATAAAGCAGCAAATGGTCTATGTTGTAGGTGGATTTTGACATGCGCCTACTCTCTGCTCTCTCTCAGTATGCGACAGCCCAGGACTGTGTATTTTTTACTTTAACAGTGGTGCAAAGCAGCAGTAATTTAAGCCAAAGTCATCCTCTGCATGCACGTTCTTACTCTTGTAAGTTGCTCCGCAGCACCAGAGTAGCGCCAAGTCTCTTCCTGAGCGCCCTGAGCTCCCTCTCAAGTCTCCTGTTGGACTTCTCTGCTTCCAGAAGTTCGTCGGTGAGGTTGTTCACTGCCGGCATAAAACTAGACGAGACGTAAAAACCCAAGCCGTTTCACGTGAAATCTCCACCATCTCAATGCTGACTTTTAACTTTTATCTTTCATCCAGGGAACAGCGTACCTGCCCAGTGATGTGTCTCTGACTCCGAGCACCATGGCAGTGTCCACCAAAGCAGACAAGTAGTCAGCAGCAGGTTTTGACAAGCTTGCGCTGGACAGGTCAACACCTTGTAGAAGGACATCCCGGAGATGAGCACCTAGACGTGGGAAATTCAGCTGAGTTGTGTGAAAAAACCATGTGAATACTTTATGGTGGGAGAACAGTGTTGCCTTACACTTGACTAAAGTGTATACAACAAAATGAAGTATGTAAAGACACTGTATGAGCATTTTAAAAGCCCTGTAACAACTTGGTTCTTATTTGTATAGTTGAGACAATCATTCCTAGTAATATTAACATTGTATTTGCATGTTAATTGCTGAAACACAGGTGAGATCCAACAGATGTCCAACAAAACCCTGGCTTAGATGAAATTATTTGAAAGATAAAACACAGGCGAATGGTAATATTATTACCCAAACAGTTTGGCCATCAGTCATGACTTACAGATTGACTTCCTGGTTTACTGTAGTTGCCATGAACCACGTTTTTCTTTTTAATGGATGAATAGTAGTGACACTATGGAACTGTCTAAACTGTGGCTTATTTACAACCTGTCTGATTAATCATGTGTCTTGCCGCATCAGACTTTATTGCATTAGAGACACTGTGTACCCAGATCCCAGCAATTACTTTAGTGATTACAATGCTAACAGAACAGAGAGCTGAATCAAGACTGGCAGGTCACATTTCACTGCCTTTAACTCTGCTATCTGTTAGTCACTCACCATCAGCCCGATACTCTGACGCTTTCTGTTTGAGGTCTTCAATGAGGAGAGCCGTGTCACTGCACCGGGCATCACTGGACTGCGCTAGCTCGTACAGTATGTCCACTGTCCTGGTGTTGACCTCAAAGTGTGGCACCGGCTGATCTCCAAACACTGCGCTGAGCCAGCTGTTCACCTTAGGAGCGACACGTAACGGGCTGATAAGCAAAAGTCAACGGCGGTCACTGTGTTATCTTATAAAGTCGTGTTAGCACTGAACTTTACCCTCTTGATCTTTTCGCACATGGCACGGCACAGCAGAAAACACAACGACGAGCTTCTTAAAACTTTTAAGTGGCCCAGCAGCACTTGAGAAAGAGGACAACAGTTTTCGCTTTCTGGTTTCGCGCCCCCCAAATAATTCTAATAACTTCCTGGTAACCAGCCAATGAAAAGACGGAACAAATGCCCCAGCTACTTTTGGTAACAAAAACTATTTATATTAGGAATATATAAGAAATATTTAATTAGACGAGTTAAATAAAAACAAAGAAAACAGGTGACGAATAACTTAATAAAAACAAAAAGATCCTCGGTTTTAACTAAGTTTATCCGGTTCACATTTCCTCTGGGCTTCCAAAGATAAAGATCAGATCAAGATGGTTAATGTCGGTTCCCCTGCGCTACAAGTTTTTTCAAATGCTAGAGTAGGACATTTTGACAAATTTATGAGAAATGTATGAAATGAGGACTAAATGAATAATCAGTGTTTTTTTTGGTTCATTTTAGATAGTTTATCCTATTTGACATAGCAGAGAAAGAGAAGAAAACGTATTCTCATTAATGCAAGATCAATATTCATATATAGGCCTACAGCACAAACGTCTGTTGTTGGTAAATATGAAATAAATAAAGAGAGAAAAATGTAGAGGGCAGAAAAACTATAACAACATATATACAAAATCAACATCAGCGGACTTAGGTCAGTTGGGTTAATTCAATGAAGACAGATTGGATATTAATCTGCATACTGTATTTAATTATACATAAATTGATTATAATGTAGTCTATGTTTCTGATGGAAGGTTAGTGTTCTGAAGATACATCTATGAAAACAACATTTAGAGATGGCTTATTAGATATGAAATTCCTTTTATTGGTGTTTAACAAAAGTATAAAATCATATAGTTTAGTGGCATTTGGCTTCTCACTCACTATTATTATCCAGCATCCTTACAATGAATATAGTGAATATACATTTTCTCTATGAAAGCCGCCAGTTCCAAAATAAAAACACTGAAACATCCTGAGTATAAACAAAGTATAAATTACATGCACATACACAGACAGTGATTCACTCCCAAGCCTAAAAGTATTATATTAAATCAAACAAGGCTTGTCTTTTTGTAGGGGCTTCTCTTACAGACGAAAGCGGAAGTACAAGGACTGAAACATCTCGCGTCGTCTGGATACTTCACGGATCTCCACTTCACTGTCAACCACCCGCGTAAGTTCGAAGCAGTTTGTTTGGGAGAAGCTGGTAGAAATGGCGGCGAGAGGAAAGTCGTTAAAACACCGACAGAAAAGTGCACATTCCACGTTTTCATTGTCCAGTATAGACTCAACCGTGGTCGAAGAAAAGTTGTTTGGCCACGCAGAAGAGGACGAGGACAGTGACGACGGACCGGTTGTCTTTATATGCGGGAAGTGCAATTTGGCTGTTGGGGATTCACTGTCCTGGGATGGAAGTGAAGACGACCAAAACCAAATAAGATTGAAGCGTGAGTGTGTGGTTTTAGATGGCTTGCTTTTCTACTTTTCACTACTCAGGACGAAGAAAGCAATTTCAAGAATGAATTCACCCATTTGTTGCCTGTGAAATGTAAGGTGTCTGTGATATATATATATATTCTACTATTATTTTTTACTTCAAACCGGACAGTTTGTTATTGAGCACACTGACTGAAAGGTCTTACAGAATGGTGCATTAAAATGCAGTTGTAGTGGTTGGTGTATTCACGTTCGCAAGTTACCTTGTGAATACAGTGCTGCACTATGCTGCTGACATGTTTTGTTGTGTTTTGGTCTTAGGGGTCACTGACAATGTCTTGGTTGGAAAGGACACTCGAGTGTATGAAGCGAGCAAACGATCGCAGTGGTAAGAAGGCCCTGTCCTGTACTGGATGATGTACTCAGATCCTTTAGTCAAGTAAATGTTCCAATACAACAATGTAATAAAAATAAAAAGTTAATTAGATTAAAAGTTATACATTCAAAAAATGTACTTTAGTACTAGCACAGAAGTAATGTCAGCCCAAGTGTACTTATACTGTATATTATGGAGGGGAGTTTAATATAATGTTTGGTAGTTTATTCTATAACAATGCATTATGTTGTGTAAGATGATCATGTGTTTTGTATGTGAAATGTTAGTAACTAGTGACTATAGCTGTGGTGGAATAAAAAGTACAAGTATCCTAATTGTATTAAAGCACAGCACCTGAATGAATACTTGTTCACATTTCACCACCGTCCCTGCCCCGTACACCGGGACTTCAGGCAACCAAAAGAAAAATCTTCATTTTGTCAACAGTAATATAGTTTTCAATAAATCAAGCGAGACTTCCCAGAAAACGAAAGCATCGGTCATTTGCTTAAGTAGCTTAAAATGATCTATATGTACATCCAGTGCTGAAGCAAAGTGTAGTGTGACTTTCCGAGTTAGTTAAGTGTTTGACTTTGTCCAGGGAGACCAGGATAAATGTCCTATCTTTAACCAACGGGCAACAATGGTTTATTTTACCTATCATTGTTTTCCCCACCATAACCACAATATTCCCTAACCAAATAGTTTTAGTTGTATAAACTTACCCATACCATGATCATAGGGGTGGTTGATGTATATGTTGTTTTTGAACGTACTGACAAGCAACTTACCCGTATCTTAAATACTTCTTGGAATTAATCTTCCCCCTCTACCTGATTTGGGTTAAACTGTTATTTCTTTCTTTTTTGTTGTAATTTGTACCTCTGCAGTTTGATCGTGGATCTATTCTGTCGAGGCTGCCACTCTGTGCTTGGCATGGTTTTCGCGTCCACGCCTAAGCACCTGGACCACAAAAGACTTACATTCTGTTTCAATGTAGCAGACATCGACAGGTATGTGTAGGGCTTCGGTTATTAAGAGGAATGGTTAAAGAGACGCACATCAGCTTACCAAAAAAATGATTACACAAGATAGAAGGCGTGCAGGTGCACTTTTACTACAGTCAGTTCTGTATATGAGAAGATTATTGTCCCCTTATATACTGTATTTAGAAACATCTATTTTGCCTCGAAACTTGAACATGTATTAACACGTTTAATCTGAATGACATTGGCATATTCTTTTCAACAAGTAGAATAATGTAGAAATAGAAAGCATACTTTGTTGTGGACAAAATATCAAATCTTGGACCAAATTGTCAGGTATGGAAAGTGGCACAAGGAATTTAAAGCCAAACTCCATGTGTTTTAAATAAAACAGAAAAAAAAAAGATGTGATATGTTATGAATTGCTTTCCTGAACCTGAAAACATTTTTAAAACCAGCAGTCCAGTACCACACCACAAAGTAAGTAAGTCACTAAGTAAAGCTTTATTTATATAGCACTTTTTAAAACATGTAGTTTCAAAGTGCTTCACACACATGAAAATCTAAACAAATAAATGCATACGGGAAGACTAAATAATAAAACACAGCACACAACAAAACTAAAATTGCAATAAAAACACAGAATGGCTTCTACAAAAACTGACAGGGATAAGCTTTACACAGGCAGTGATATAGCCGGGGTGTTGAATTATGTGTATCTTTTCCAGCTATGTGCTTGGATCTGCAAGCCAGATGTTGGCAGCAGAGGGCCCCAAAGAGCAGCCAGTCACACTGGACTACAGAGGCACTGTTGAACAACAGTTGACAGAGGTGAATTACTGCTGCTGCTTTTCTTTGTCTGTTTTCTCTCGTACTGTATTGTTGTGAGATAAACAGTTTTGTCAGCTGAGCAGAATATCTGCTGTAAAGCTCATTGCAATGTGTAACAAGGACTATTTCTCCAAACACAGGCACAGTTTAGTCCTTTTTTAAAATTGTACTGTCGACGTGTAAAAACGATGAAAAACTACAGATCTGACCTGTACATTGCCAGTTATGGGATGAGTCACTGTCCTGTTGTCTTGCTGACGGTCCTCTCACATTACTTTAGAGCAGTTCTCCGTCACTGATTATCAATGCACAGGCTGTACTAATGATCACACCAGCTTTGTTCTGGGAAGCCCCGACTCCTGTGACGGGCAGACGTTTACCTCAGACATTACCTCATCTTCGTAGCCGTATGTAGCACAGTCATTCATTTACCACACCGTTGTTTATATTAGATTAAAATAAAGAAGTATATTTCTTTCTGTTTTAATCTTAACATGTAAATCTATTTGCTTACACTTTTCTGTATATTTCAGCTTTGATTTCCCATCCTGTTTGTCACATTAATAGTAGTATTATTATTATGAAAATTTAGAGGGTACTTAGGTTTTTCACTGGGATAGTGTAGTGATTCCCAAAGTTATTCTAAATCATCCTTTGTTTAAAGAAAATCCATAAACGCACACATTGGCCAGTAGGTGGTGGTAGTGTGCAGGAGTACCTCACTCACTCTTGCACCAAGGACAATAGAAGTGGTGGGGAGCATGTTGAGGAATCTTTGTTACTGGAAAAACATGTTTTCATCATGAAGCGTCTTTGTCACAAGCTGGATGTAGCATGGTATTTAGTTTTACTTGGCAGTGACATTCCCTGTGGGTAACAATCAATCCATTGTGTAAAATGAGATGTTATCTTTACAACTGTCTATTTTAATTGGTGTATGTTGCTTCTAAGACGAGAAGAAGGAAAAAAAACGTTGCATGTGAGCAACAGAACATTAGATCTGCTTTCAAGTCCTTATGGGGACTTCATGTCGGTGTGTGTATTAGCATCCCAAGTACCATGTCACTATTAAGTCTGTGACTCATATAACCTCCACTTATAATGATCTTTTCTCTTCTGTTCAACGTTTGTGACCCACCAAAACAAATACATTTCAAAATGAATCAACTCAGTAGTTGATGTCACGCAGTGAAGCCCATGTCACTGCTGTTTTTAATGTCGTTGGGCCACGTGTCTCAAACAAAGGGGTGCGTTAGGGCGCCGTATAATGAAATGAACCTCATATTCTCTATGGTTGATATGTAGGTTACCACTTAAATCCACCTCATGATTGACTGTTTAGTCCCTGTGTGAGCAAGCTGGAGATTAATCCGACCATGGTTACAGACTGATTGTATTAATTTCAGCTGGTTTTATAGCCATCGTTCATCGTTAGCTACTGGCGCATTGTAACAAGATTTAAAATGCGTTTGACTGGGTCAGGAAATTTTAATCTGTGCTTTCTTTCACCACGTCTGTCGGCAGAAATCAGCGAGGCATTTTCACTGACAAGATCTACTTATTTCTTTTTATAAGCGTGTTCGACTTTGGGCCCAAAGTTGTTTTGCCGGCTTACACGACGGTCAATTTCCTCAGCAAAATTTAAGGGAACTTTTTTTGCTGTAAGTGGTATGTAACTGGATTTAGGTAGAAAAATTCAGTACTTTTTGTTGCCCACTTTAATGTTTCCATAGCAATAGGTATCGCAAAGCTGTTGATTAGCAAGTGTTTTACCAACTTTAGATTATATTTTATTGGCACAAAGTTGTCGTACTGCTTGCGTTTAGACAATTTGACATACATTTATTTAACATTTTGAGAAGTTCTGCTTCATTTTAATGCTAAAAGTATTAGTAGGTTCACTAATCACTTGGTCAACAGAAAATTAATCAAGGACAGTTGTTTTATGTATTTTTATTAAGCAAAAATGCCAAATAGTCTTTGGTTCCAGCCTTTCAACTGTGAAGATTTGCAGTTTTTTTCATTGGTCAGACAAAACAAGCACTTTTCAGTTTGCTGACATTTTATAGACTAATCAATTAATCGGAAAAAGTAATTTTAGACAGATTATGAAAGGATCATAGTTGCAACCCTACTTCTTTTGTCTAATGAAGAAAAAGGGTTTTGTAGAAACGCTTTCTCAAAGTAAAGTATCGGAAAAAAAGTTGATTTGGTTTGAGTAGTCACAACTCCGCTATTGTCGCTAGTATTAAAAAAACGATACCCAGCAACGCACTCAAGTGTTCTTTGTCCTCAGCTTCACTGTCTGTGATGAAGGTGCTCGTCCCCCCTGCCGCCACATTTAATGTATTCTGTCTGTCTGTCTGTCTGACCCGTAGACACTTGTTTGGGCTTTTTACCTTGTGCACTCACTGACCTGTCTACCCATCATCTCCCCCCCCCATACCCACCCACCCCTGACTACTTTCCCTCTGGGTGTCGTCATTCTCCTTCGCTGTCCCCCTTTTCCCATTATCTTTACTCCTCCCCTCTTTCTTCCTCACTGCTTCCTGCTGCTCCCACCTGTCCATTTTCTCCTTCATTTCCTTCCTGTTCTCACTCCTTCCTATCCACCCTTTTCCCTTTCCTCACTCTTTCCTCATTTTTTTTTTCTGCCACTCTGCCCCACCTTCACCTCCCGAACCCACCTTTTACAAACCTTTCCTCCTCCCTCCGGCCTGACCCCCACCCTCCCCAGATGAAAATGCTGGTCATGTCCATGGCAGATAATCTGGAAGAGATCGCCGGCCTTCAGGAGGGATGTGATGAGGCGTGACAGTGATGGACGTCAACTTGGGGTGGGTGCTTTGTCCGGGTGTTGAACGATTTAATATCCTCACTCCTTGCAGCTACCTTTTTTAAATTAATACTTCCTCACCTTGTGCACACACACACACACACACACACACACACAGTTTCCACTCCGCTTTGTCCTAATTAAGGTTGGTGAAACAAAGACTGCCTGCACATGTAATCAATCATGTTGTCAGCTCGGCTCCCGTGGCTCACCGCACCATCTTCTGTCTGTCTCGCAGAGTGAATGTACGCTATGAGCAGAATGTTTATTTGTGCAGGATTTCATCAGGCAGGCTGCACACTCAGCACTATGCCATATTGATCTGGCCACCTGAGGCCACACACAAACGCCAACACACACTTTTTCTTTGTTCTCCTGCTCAGGCATAGACCATTGCTCTGTATATGCTTTTTATTGCCTTGTTGTGGCCTGAATTTTTCAAAACGGACACTGATTTACATCCATTAAATTGTTTTTACATTGACTTGTTATTGGTTTGATTGTTCACAGTTGTTCAAGCTTGTTTTATGTTTTTTTGTGTGTGTGTGAGTGTAATAAAGTATTCAACTATTTCCAAAAATGAAGAAATAATTTTAAACATTTCAATATTGTCAGTTTTACGTAAAGGATAAAACCACATGAGACAACTTTAAACTGTCGGGATAATCTTTTTAAACGTTGCCTTCTTTTTGTTTGACTGTGTGTGTAAGATTGTTGGGGATCAGTGGCTCATCCTGCTTTCTCTCTAATTAGAAGTATGTCTTGGATTTAAGAGTTAAACAGCAAGTTTAAGGTCTTTGGGGGTGATTATAAATTAAAGGCGGCGTGTTTGTTTACCATCTGACCTCTAATGTGCCTAGCAACACTTTCTACCAAGGCGGGAAAGCGGCTGCATGCTGTACCGCTTGCCCTCCCTCATCCACGAGGTTTCATCAGCCTCGCAGAACAACAACAGTTAGAAACGGCCAACCAGCACGCTGTATCCAAGGGCAGGTTGCGATGGCAACTGAGAGCACGTGCTATGCTGAGTGCCTGTTGCCATCTCGTCATCATCTTCACTGCCAGAGGAACAGCCAGCCAGCTCGCTGGCCGTCACGCCTGTCAACAGACGTTATCCCCCGCTCATGCTCAGACATATACGTGGGGGGGAGGGGGGGTCCTGAATGAACCCCCCCCTCCGCCCTAATCTCTGTGTGATGTTTTTCTCTCTGCTAACCCCACCCTTGCGCCTCTTTCTCCCTCCCCCTCCCTCAACTGCTAGTGGAAAAAAGTCACAACAACAAACAAGCCGCGTGGTTGTTTTTTTTTTGTTGTTGTTGTATCTGGTGGTGGTGGGTGGTGTTGTTGTCTTCATTCAGTCCTCGCATAAGCATGAGCTGCCTGCATGCATCCAGCACAGCGAGCGGATGATGCAAGCCGGCCGGCCAGTCCACTGTCCAGATGTGTGCTGTTGCTCACTGTACTAGACTCATTTAGGAGAATATGTCCCTGTTTGTTGTTCCTTTCGGAGCAGTAAAAGCTTAAAGGCAAGTAGCAGTGTTTGATGTGAGCGTCACTGTGAACGGCTCTCTGAATGCCCTCTGAACTCATTTAGCTGTTTTATATATAAACGCGGTGTTGCTGGATGCATTACACTGCTGAGTGCAATTATTGCATCGGTTGCACCCCGTTCACCTCTTGAGTCTCAACCAATCACTGCCACCCAAACCAAGAGCAACATAGAAATACACACACACACACACACACAAACGTATCAGTCAGTACATCGACACACAGTCTAAGCACTCTGGGACAAAGGATGAATAATGCAGAGGTAGTGTCTGAGTGAAAGTCGCCTCCCCTCTTTCCCTCCTTTTCACCTTCCCCAAGCAATAAGGAAGCAATGTTGCCATGGAGGCAATGAAGCCTCGGCTCGCCATGAGCCAATTACAGCCTTCCCTGTGTGAAACATCGGACCAATGGTTGCTCGAACTGGTGCTGCTGTTGCTACAGACACTGAAATTCTATTGGCTGAGCTCTCCTCTTTGATTGAATTTCTGATCTTGTTTTTGAGAGAAAATATCTCAAGGAGTGCCACCTGTGTGCCAACTTACAAAATATGTTTTGTTTTTTTATCCTGAAATGAAAAGGATTACTTTGTGAGAAGGAAGGTGTTTCTGTTTTAGGGGTTTAAAATACCTAAATTCAGTGCCATTTCTGGTTCTGTAATAAAGGAAGCAATGAGGAAAGTGAGTTGTTTTTCTTTTGGGGGGGGGGGGT
>JAVQJD010090078.1:0-13552 GCA_036023655.1 Nannoperca australis | reverse complement strand
GTGTGTGTGTGTGTGTGTGTGTGTGTGTGTGTGTGTGTGTGTGTGTGTGTGTGTGTGTGTGTGTGTGTGTGTGTGTGTGTGTGTGTGTGTGTGTGTGTGTGTGTGTGTGTGTGTCATGGATAGCTACGCTTGACTGCTGATGGCAAAATGAACATTGGAAACAGTCTCTGTGCTCCTTTAACAGTATCTGTCTCTCTGAACTCACTCTGTCCCCCTCCCTGTGTTCCCCCAACACATTATCAACAGTGTAACAGTATGTTCAAAGGCCCTCTTGCTTAGTGGTGCACATTCAGAGCTGCCGACTTAAGCAAATAGCTATTTGCATGCTATTAAGCGAAAAAAGCCGAGGGAAGCACCTTTCTTCATCCCATCTCTGCATCTAGCTGAATATTTCTTATTTCGCTGCTCCAAATCTCAGTTTTTCTGCCCCCCCCCCCGCTGTGACCGTCAAAGCAAGAGTCAGAGCAATCACAGCAATCAGTTCTTCCTCATGCCAAGGCGATTGGAAAGTAGCTGCCAAAACAAAAGAGTGAGTGTCCAATCATTATGATGGTGTGTGATTCTGTGGTGTTAGCAAACGTTCGCTTGGACCATCTGTTGGACGGCTGGAGTAGGAAAACAACAGCAGCTTGGGGCAGGACTGTAGATGGGGAGGCTCCACCAGGACACGCCGCACCTCCCTGTGGTCCTATCGGTTGTTTGGATAGTTGCGTTAGAACGCGCGGGAGTTGATATGAACACAAGTGCGCATGCTGTCTTTGGGTAGAAGATTACTTTTTGTAGACATGTCATAAATATAAGGATGATGTTTCTCTGGTTTCCAGCTGTTTCATCTCTGGGGTCCATTGCAAAGCTTTCCGGTTGTGTGTGCTTTTGTGGAAAGGTACACAACTGACTGCATGATTTTTTTTTACCCAAAGTTAGACAGAAAGGGCCTAGTGGGTCTGAAAGCATGTGACAGCCTCAGCTGATCTCAGCCGATGTGTGACAGAGTTCAGGTGGTTAGTTTTAGCAACAGCAGCAGCAGGGTTACCGGTCAAAGGATTTTTCCACAGAGAACTAAAAAGAACAGCGCTGCTAACATCCCTTGGGTAGGTGTCTCAATCGGATCTGGCCTGTGTCAGGATGTGTAACAACAGTTCTTTTTCTCTCTCTTAGGCTCACTCACACACACAGATATCTCCTCTTCTCACTTTCTCTTTCCCTCCGTCTTTTCCCCCGTCAGCTCATCTGATAGTGCTCTAACAGTCTCAAATGGTTCCCAGGAGATGCATCATCTCTGCACACACACACATCCTGATCCTCATTGATGGGCCGAACCGTTTCCTCATTGATGTATGTAACTCCCGAAGCCTTCTGAACTTAGACAGACATCTGGCATGTAAACAGTTGGCTTCTGCAACAGCACTTCTTCTTCATTCAGAGAGCTTCCATTTTTGTTTAAATTGAGGCATAGAATAGTGAATTCCTGCCAGGGCGAAAGGATTACCACAAGGCCAGTTGTGGTATTAGAGCTAAGTAGGATGGAGAAGCCTAAAATCAGCTGCTTGGTGCTTGGACCGGTCAATCGTGTCTGCATTTAGAGGGTAAAAGATTGAGCAACTTAAAGCTCAAACCATCATGATAAACCAGAATATATACAGTACCGCAAGTGGTAACAATAGAGGAGACTGTTGTTGAATACAGAGAAATACCTTTGGCCACAAGTACTGTGGAGTACTGGAGCTATATAGGATAATTTCCTTGGGAAATTGTTTCAGACTAAAAAGATGCTTTAATGACTCTGTGGTCAGATGGAAAACGACAAGAGCCTTCAGTTCACTGCTATGTGTTAGAGAGCCAATCAAAGCCCTGACCACAATGGAGGTTTAACATTTAGTTTTATGATTTGAAACACCGTCAGACTGTGTCACCGCCGCCTCACACGCACAGAAACACAGAGGGACTTAACAGTGTTATGAATGGTTTCATCGCTCCGTATAGGCCATAATCACCCTCTCTCCATCTCAGTAAGCTCATGCTAAATGACCAGAGGTCTCTGGCGGCTGCCATGATTTGTCTCTCCGCCGTGCATCATGCCGTACCTCACCCTCCCTGCCTCTCTTTCCTCCCTCCTTCTCTGCTCCCATATGTTGTGCCTGTGTGACCGGCCGACGTGTCAGGCCTGACTAACGCCTTAACGGCAAGGCTGACGTTGATTTATTTCCTCTGAAATCTGGGGGCCGGGGGTAATAACACAGAATGACAGTATTTGTTTATCAAATCCAAGGCTGCTTTCCTTGGCAGAGTCAAGATGTGACGACTTGATACCACCCCCTCACCCACCACACACACTTACCCCCCACAATTTCTGATTGTGCTGTGATTAGAAGGTCTGGCTAGTCGCTTAACCTCATCCAAGGGAATGTTTTTGAAATGTGACAGAGCAGAGAGCGGGGGGGGGGGAATAAAGATTGAGATGAAGCAATGCAATTAAATTGTCAAGGCGCAGATTTAACCCCGCCACGCAATTTGGGGGCCAATTTATTAAGAATGTTTTCAGTCTGAAGTAACTTGATTCTATTCCTCTATCTGCAGAAGGAGAAAAGGAAATAGAGAGCAAAAAGAGACAGTGAGAATAAACAGTACTTTAAATACCAGATGACCCATTTAATGGGAGATATTTTATCTTCTCACATTCAGAGTGTCCGCCACATGTTCTGCCTCTCATTTGAAGATAACGGCAGGGCTGTTGTCTGTTATAACTTCATCTTGGTGTTATTCAGTAGTCAGGTCTATCATTCTGGCACTTTCACAACACATTTGGCTTTTTTTAACATGTAAATGATGCATTGCCCCCAAAAAGCTTGTTAAAATTTGATCCCTGGCAAATTTGCTCAGGAGCTTGGAATCCTCAAGAAGCAATTAGCAGATTTAATTTGGCTATTTGCCCCAGTGTTCAGAAGTGAGTGTTTGTTTAAAACAGCACCTTCACCTTCCGTTATCAGCTGTGTGAATAGTATCTCCTGGAACATAATGCTGTGCTGTGGAACTCAATAAAAGAATTAAAGGCAAGGACAACCTCAAAGACAGCCTGCCTGATAACAACAGGGCCTCACCTAATAATGAACAACTGGAGCTGGATGTCTTTTCTCAGACATGGGGAAGCTTGGTGGAGGGGGGCTCTGCCAGCACTTGCCAGCATGTTTTATGGCTAATTGAAGCATTTGGAATAAAACTGCCACAAAATGGCACCCTTTAGAATTGGAACGGGGTTAATATATTGTGATCCCACAATTAGCCCAGGATTGTTAAGATCTCTTTAATTCGGTGAGGTCCATTAAGCGGGATGGGCGAGAAAGTGCTCCCACAGAGACAATTTTTCTCTTCTCTCTTTGTTCTTCTTGCACTCTTTTCCTCTCAGCAGCTGCTGTAGTAATCATTACAAGTGGACATGGCCGTCAGCAGGTTGCCAGGTTATCCTAGCCTCACCCCCTTTGGGTGCCGTAGCTCCTGAAGTCCACCCACACAGAGATTTTGTTTATAAATAAAATGGGGCAAGTGAGTCATTGGTAGTAGATTGACTTTGCTGCAGAAACTCTGCAAGGTGTGGTCTGTAAGCTGGCATGGAAACGTTCACCCTCCTAGACAGGGGCATTAGATCATGCTCTCTCCAGCGTGGAGATGATCACTGCTATTTACCCCAGTTTCTCAAATCCCCATTTGGCCTATGAGTGCCTCCACTAGAGCTGCAGCAGAGGCTGCAGCATGATCGTCACGACTCAGGGTTTTACAAGTGTCTCTTTCAGAATGTGAGAGTCCCTTCTGGGTTATCTTTGGGGATACACTGTGCCTGTGGGAGCTTTCCAATTGGTGGAGGTTTCTGAAACAGGATTGAAATCACTACATTTGAGCCTGCCACAGCCTCAGTAATTCCCCAATCCTTTCCAAACCATGACATAATAAAGCTTGCACAGCCCTCTCAACTTTAATGTAACTAGTGTCACACTGTGGCATGGACTGCAATTTCTACAGAACACATAGGTTTGACCTTACTCTAGAGAGGTGAATAAAGCCCCACCCAAATACAGCATTGCTTGGATAGTTGGTGAGGTTGGACCTAGACAGATGGTTGGCTCATTAAACACTCATTTGTGATAATCTAAAATGATCCTACTTTCAGTTTCTCATGCGAGGATGTATGTTTGGGCTAAGAAAAGGCTCCGGATTTATCAGCGGTTAATACCTACCCGCTTAGTGCTCAGGTAATAACTTGGGGTGCTGGAAAATGCTGAACATTTCAGTAGCGTAGGGTTCCAGCACAGTGGATTTGAAGCTCCTTGCAAGTAATTAAACAGCATGTCACCTCATACAGAGCAATTTCCTGCAAGGCATTTGCTTGCCAATGCGGCATGGCCCCAGTCTACGCCGTGTTATCTCTGTGAAATATGTCCCCTTTATCATTTTTTAATAATGACTGAGTGCTCATGTTGTTAGGAGAAAATCTACTCATTGAACATCAGATTAACGTTTTCCTCACTGTTAGCTAGTTAACTGAACGTCCAAGATATCTGTGTCATCTGAAAATGAAAATTGGAGGGGGGAAAGCATTAAAATGGCCGCTATCTTATTGGCAAATCCGAACCTGCTCCAAAAGTGCCATCCATGATGGTTGTCTAATTGTGTAAAATCAGTGGGGTAGACAGAAACAAGTGGGTGGGAACATTTTGTGCATGTGAGAGTCTTCTGAGGTATAGTGCTGGTGTCGGAGAGGTTGGTGGCCCCCTTGGCATAATGATGGCCACACACAGTCGGCAAGCGATGATAATCCTTCCATGTGCATAAAGGGATTTGTTCTTGTTGGGCTGGCCCCAGAACGTCCCGGGGTGACGACGCTGTTTATCTTTCCGCTGTCTTAAAGTCCCCAGGGCTTTTGTGGCCCTGAAACTTACAGTTCCTGTTGTCACTTGTCACTGCACAAAGGCACAGCCATGCACACACACAAACATACACACACCCCTTCATCAAGCAAGCTGCATTTGTCTCATTCTTAATATCTATCCATATACATTCTCTTTATTCTTGTTTTTTTCTCTACATATACATGCATAGTTTATATCCCCAGTGGAACCTCCCATGTTCATAGCTGGCACCTCACATCTCTCATTTTCCCTCACACTCATTTTCCATCTCTATATATTCATCTCTCTGTTTCTTTTTTTCTCACACACAGTTATAATGTCTACCATAAACAGCCAGCTGCAGCAAGCACACAACTCCTCTGGTACATCAAAGAGGGGCATGAGTGGCAAGAACAAGCTTTATTTTTCATGAAATGTTGATGGTAACTTCCCGCCCGTTGTGAACATCAGCTGTCATGCCACCATTTTAAAGATATCACATTTATTTTAGCATGAGCGGGTGATGCGGGTAATTCGCTTTATCTGAGGATTGCTTGCAAACATCTTGTCGGCAAGCCGATCGTCACTCAATTCTGTGGGGGGAGAATCAACTTCCGCTCATTGTTTCCTTTACCCCCACAAACCCCTCCATACCAGCAACCCATTCCTGTCCTCCCTAGATACTTGCTACTTGTCAGCCCTGGTAATGGGTTTCTTGGGGGAGATATTATTTTGGTCCAGTAAGCTGCGTGCTTAAAATATGAGTGACAGGCTTGACTCACTTGCACAGGGAGAGAATTCTGTTTTTTAAAAGACTGGCAGAATAAAGCCAGCTCTGCTGCAAAATAAAATGACAAAAAAATCTTCCCACTCTATTAACAATGAAGGCTTGCATGCAACCACCCACCACCTTTACATCCCAGGAAGAAGAAAAAAAGAGATGCAACTTCTCCCGACTAAAATGTCCTATTTTTTTCCTGTCTCTGTTTTTCTGTCTCTGTCTTCCCCCTTTTCCCCCTCCTAAGAAGATAGATGAAGAAAATGAGGCCAACTTGCTGGCAGTGCTTACAGAGACCCTGGACAGCATCCCAGTGGATGAGGACGGATTGCCTTCGTTTGAGGCCCTGGCAGATGGGGACGTGACCAATGCCAGTGACCGGAGCTGTCCCTCCTCCCCTGACGGCTCGCCACGCACCCCAGAGCCTGAGGAGCCTTCCCTGGTAAGACCAACACCTCTTCCTTCTCAAGATTCAGCGATCAGCACACTCTAGGGTCAAAACATATGTGATTCCTGAGACATGACCTCCAATCCTGCGCACAGTGTTGCTTTTCTTTTTGCCAGTCCATGGCATACACCAGATAAGACTCTTTAGCAAGGCTGGGCACCAAAAGTGGCCATTTTTCTGTTAGACCTCTGTATTTGGCAGTGTCTAATCCATACTCTGCCACATTTGCCACAATGCATTTACTGTATGTGTAGTGAGAGAGCGCAGAAGTGCAGATGCAGGGAGGAGGGAAGTAAAAGGAATGGATCAGTGTGTTTGCTGCTCAGTACTAATTACATAACAGTGCTATTGTGGCACCAGTTCAATGATATGAACACTGTGGTGGGGCCAGCTACGTCTGACACTGTGCCACAGGCCCTGAAATCAAGCCCACACATAAAGTAAGGGGAAAAAGAAATCCATCTCATCTCATCTACTCTCAGTGGGTCACAGCTAATCCACCTGTGCACGAGTCATCGTTTTGGCTAAAAGACAGGCCTCTCGATGAGAAGTCAGCTTACCTTTCTGCTGTTATTTTTACACATAACCGTACCATCTGGGCATTTTCTCCAGCTTAAAGGCTTTGACCTAAAATGTTATGTTGTGTTCAGTTAGAGTCCATTATATTCCATGGCGGTCCCTTCCAAATGACCTTTAGTCACATGCCCGAGTGTGTTTATTCAATCACATTAGAGAAGCCTGGCTTTGTGTACGCAAAAACACCTGCACAGGAAGAAGAAAAAAAACTTGACTTATCCTGTCCCCTACTATAAACTGCTTAAACATGTCCAATCTTTCTTTAAATATATCAGTGATTTTATCTTTTTGAACTGCAGTATTTGTTCCTTCTGGCTCTACATTTACAAAGCACAGGCTGGCTAATTGAAAGAAAATGGTAATTTGCATAAGCCACCCTCACCCCTCCCCCTTTCCTTCACCACTTTCTCTTGTTCTGTTTGGGTCCGTTCGCAGCTGAAGAAGCTCCTTCTGGCACCCGCAAACTCCCAGCTCAGCTATAATCAATACACAGGTGGCAAGGTACAGAACCATGCAGCCAGCAGCAACCACCGGATCAGACCACCACCTGCCGTCGTCAAGGTAGGAACACACACACACACACACACACACACACACAAATACATGCAGTGCCTTGCTGCTTATTTCACTCCTATACACAATTTTTTTTCAGTGTTTGTTTATCTCTCTCACTCTGTTCCTTGCTCTTTCTCCTTCCCTCTCATACTCTTCTTGTTTTGGTGGCCGCCTTTAGAAGATGTTATACTACTGCCCTAGTCTACTATCCCAGGGGGCCATTTCGTAATGAAAACAGGCTGATTGCTGTTGGGCTTTCCAGTCGAGGCAGCAGCACCGTTGTCTCATTAGCTCCACCACTTATCCGCCTTGGTATGGTGCCTGTTGAAAAAAAATAAATAAAACAGCGACAGGCACTCTTGCGGCGAGATTGATGCTTGAGATGTCAAGATCAAAATATCAGACTTGATGATCTCATTAGATGGCTTTCAAAATAATCTTTTTGAAAGGGGTGGGGTTAATTGAGATTCATTTTAGTCAATGTGTAAGTAGCATAGGTGTATAAATGTGAATAACAAAAATGTGATTTCTGTTTGCATTAAATGTCAGAACGTGACATATACAGCTTACAGCACTAGATCATTTGTTCTTGTATGGGGGAAAAATCTGAAATCTCTATTTGTTATGCTTTCCCTAGTGCTTAAAATCATCTGAATATACATCTGTATGTAATCATATTGTGTGGTCAACACAACACAGACAGATTTGTGTGTTGTGCATACTGTGTTTGCACATGCAGTACGTCAACCTTCCTCACACAGTCTATTTTCATACTATGTCTTTGAGTCATCCATTTCTGGAGCACAGCGAATGAGGACTCCCGGAGGACATGGTGTGCGTACAGAGTGGCACTATGGTGCTTGAAGGGCCACACAATTAAGATGATGGGCGGACCCCACTCCCACCATCGCCTCCCAGACAGTTGGGCAACCACTGTGCTCAGTCTTCACTCTTTTATCCTCTCTCTGGCTCCATCTATTTCTTGTTTGATTTTTGTGCCAAATAAAGCAGCTAATATTTCTCACAACTAGATCAACTGCACCATACTAACAGACATTTTTTTTTCTCTCTTACTGTTTTGCACAGACGGAGAGCCCCTGGAATGGCAAAGCAAGAGGGGGCTCCAGCCAACAGAACCGCCCGGTGAGGCGGCCTTGCACTGAGCTGCTGAAATACCTAACGGCCACTGATGACATCCTGCTCCACACCAAAGCCAGTGAAGCCAAGAGTACCTGGGGGGGTGCCGGTAGCAGGGACAAGGGTAGCCTGGGTCTTGGCGCCTCTTCCTCTTCGTCTTCGCCATCCTCGTCATCCACCTCCTCGTTCTCCTCCCTCTCCTCCATATCTTCGTCGTCTTCAACCACCTCTAAGAAGAAGCCAGCTGTACCATCTCAACAACAACAGCAGCAGCAGCAGCCGCCGCAGCATCACCAGCGAGGTGAGAGCCGGGCTGCAGGCGAGTGTAGTGTGGCTGGTGTTGGGGCTGGGAAGTGGCAGCGTTGCAGTCACGATGACGGGGTTGAGGAGTCGGAGGGTGCCTCTATCCCTGTCGGCCACAGAACCTCCACCTGCGGTCATGCCCGCCCCAAACTGGAGCACGGGCCGCCCACTGAAGAAGGAAGGCCGCCAGGCGATGTGGGCCGCTTGGCCGCCGCTAGGTTTATTAGGTATATGCATTCTTATTCCCTCCCTCCCAGAGAGGTGAGTCACAGCTGTGAGCATTGCCGAGAGGCTGCGGGCGCCACTCAGGCTACTAAGGGCTTTGGCAGGCAAGGCCGTAGTAACAGTAGTGGTGCCAGCCGTGCACCACATAGGCACATCACAGTGACTATTAGGAAAAGAGATGAGAAGCCGGGGCACCCCTTACTTAGCCAGCTGCTCACCTCCAAACAGAGGCCTGCTCAGTATCGAGCCCCCTTACTTCCACCTAAGATCACCCCTTTACCCAGCACTCAGAGCAAATCAGCAGGTAAGAGGTCTAAGAGCCCAGCCCAGGCCATTACAAAGGTGGAGGAGAAAGAGTTGGGAGGGACCACTGATTGTAGAAACCGGGCAGTAAGTCAGGTTGAAGAGCCTGACTCAGGGTTCCTGTTGTCACCTCTCGCCTTTGACCTAGAGAGCTGGATTAGCCAGCCAGACTCTGGGTTAGACATGGGATTTGGACTAGAGCTGGGGTGGCTAAACCATGGGAAAGATGTTGACCATGATGATGATGCTGATGATGGTGTTGATGATGATGATGATGATGATGACCATGTCACGGGGAGCCCCGCAGCAGTGCTCTCACAAGGCCTACCAAGCCCACTCTTCCCAGATACTAGAAATGCAGAGCCCGCCCCCCCCTGCATCATACAAGGGCAAGGGCACCCACACAGGCAAGCACTCAGCGAGCACCCCGACGACCAGGGCCACCCGTTGTTAGGTAATCATGACTGCATCCCCCCCACTGGCCTTATCTCTGCTCTCTTCTCCCTCTCCTGCTCTAACCACTTCCCAGTTTGACTTCACAACTAACCCCTACTCTAATATGGATCTAACAGTCATTGTGAGGGCATAAACAACAATGACAACCAACAGCCTGCTAGCCAATGCTTTTTGCTAGTCGCGGAGAAATTCTTTTGAATTTAAATAGAGTGAAATAAATTTAAAAAGGAGGGGGTGGAAAAAGGGGTGAGCCTTGTCTTGCTACTGTACGTCTTGTATTCATAAAGTCAACCCTTGAACCATCTTTGGCTGATTGAGCTGAGTGTGCTGAATATGTACATTTAGACTCCGAGCCCGGGTGCTGCTCTTTAGCGTCGTGCTACTAAAGCCACGTTCCCTTAGCTGGAGCACAAGTCGACCAGAGCCTCGGGCAACTGCACAAGCTTCCTTGACTCTCCTTTCTTCCTTCTTTTTTCCCCCTCTTCTGCTGTTGGTGCATGCAATTATTACTTTATTATCCAGAGAGGGGCTCACCAACTGTCATGTGTCTTGTTTGTGGCATCGTCTCCCTGTGTCTTTATTCCATTTCGATTTATTTGTTGTCTTGAATTGGGTATGTCTGTGTCTAGACACCTGTGAAATACGCACCATCATTTCATCCTGCCTCTTAGAGTAACCAGTCTATCTATAAGAGAATAAATAGTTAAAATGGGGTCAATCTAAAAAGATATGCTTTTTACAATAGTGTCCATAGAAAGACTTTCTAATGGGTGTTGTTGTAATAATAATTGCATTTCTGAGCCAATTTGAGTATATTTGTTGCAGAATGTAGGCCTGTTCTCTTCTGCCATGAGTGTTATACGTAGATCAATAATTACCCATGCTCCTTTGTGTTCTGCAGCCAAACCAACCACCTTGCCACTTCCTTTGACCCCAGAGTCTCCAAAGTAAGTGTGAGAAGTTTTTCCACATTATTCCAGGAAAAAAGCAAAAAGCAACAACAAACGACAGACAGAGCCAAAAAACAAACTATGTAGCCTAGAATCCAAGTTGAGGCATTTCTGTGACTCATTTCCATTTCTTAGATCACAAAAACTTTAAAGTCTTACTTTCACCTCAGAAGTAAATTGTTGCACTTTTTTTTTGTCTTCCAGTGACCACAAGGGATCACCGTTTGAGAACAAAACCATTGAACGCACATTAAGTGTGGAGATTGCTGGAACCCCAGGTAAGCACACTTTTCTTATCATTTAAACAGAGACTAGCCAATGAAAATTCTCACCTCCCCGTTGTAGCCAGTAATGGGTTAACTCTGGTTCCAACATCTTGATAGTTCCATCACAGTTCAGAGTTCAAGGTGAAGGCATAGGAGAACATTTTTATGTGCCTGAGTATTGATTAAGCTTTCCAATCTCTTCAGGGTTTATTAGCAAACCCCTCCCATCCTCCCCCACCTCCCCTCTGCTGTTACTGAAGAGTTAATATGCTTTTCGTCTTCCTCTATCAGATCCTAATGCTCTCTGACTGACAGCTTACTTACCCTACACATCATAGGAAAATTGAAATGGCAGTGTTATTGTTTTAATTGGTTTTGCAGTGTAATTCCCTTTTGCCTGTATGATCTGTGCCTTCCTCTTCTTAGGTCCCCAGACATACAGGCAATTAGATCAGCTGACTTGGGAGTAATTTTCCAATGCTAAGACTTGTATGCAAAGGGTTCTGCTTTTGTAAATGGAGTCAGTGGGAGGGATTTTCAGCATCATTATTGACAGTATCCTTTAGTGTTACTGGAGTTATAATTAACTAGAACAGAAGAAAGCTATAGGCAAAAGGTAATTACAAGACAAAACTGAAAATAATGTAAGCAAAATCTGCAATATTGGTCATAGCTCTCTTTCTCTCTGTGTATTGCCAGTAATTATGCCCCTCTCTCCCCCAGATTAATCATCTATGGTCAATAAAGTCAAAATGGTTGCCCTTTAGCCTTTCACACTGTGTGATGTTGCACTGGTCCCTTTGGGTATTCATTTACCAACAGGGGAAATGGTCCTCATACATACCTCATGTCTGGCCTCTGCACATTCTACTTAGCTCTTGTGGGGGATGGAAATTTGTCGCACATCAGACCCCAAGAGGTCCCCCTGCATCCCTCTGACCTTAGTCAACATGTTCTTTAACCCTTCGTGTGGATAAGCGTTCGGGGTCAAAGGGGATGCCTGTCGAGAGTTAGAGAAGGGAAAGAGCAGGGCTGCTTAAGCTCTTGGGCAATCAAGCACGGTTAATATTTCTTCCTGTTTTACTGCACGTGGGCGAGTCTGTTGACCTGTGGCCAAATGTGGGCGTCCGTTCTGTGCCACCGCATCCATGTTACAAGGACGGTCAAATAAAGCCCTGCACCTGACTTCACCCTCCTGCACCAATTTGGGATTGAATATTAGCAGGAAAGTCATTAGTCCAGAAAGCTCCAGGTTACTGAGCCCCTTTGCTACTTAGGGATTAACTTTTGAGTCTTGTGCTGTATGAGACAGATGGATATAGATCCCAGTAAGTGGAGGTGAAAGCTTTTAGGTCCGGAGTTACATGTCCTTTGCCGATTTAGAGTAACATTCCACTACAGTAGAGATTAAGTTGGTGTCTCTGATAACCAGATGGAAGTTAGCCAGGTGGGCGGTTCCACCCTCGACAACTCACTGATGGAATTTTCCATGAATTGCAGCCAGTAATATTATTTTATACCTTTATGATGAGTTGTAGTAGTGATTACTGTTTCATAAAGATACATTTAATTATTAGTTGACCTGTACACCTTGTACTGTGCCAATATATGTTTATTACTAAATAACAGCAACATTTTGACTGTTGGCTTCCAGCTTTCTTGACACTTCTCAGAGAGGTACAGCAGGCTTCAGGCATCAGAACATCTGAATGTTCTGGCCTAATCTCTACCAAGCTAATAGATTTACCCTGCTACCGTGTTGTCTTTAATTACTGTATCTAATGACACTGGGGTGGTCTGTGTGTTGCTATTTGCATGGCTTACCGCCGGATCAACGTCTTTGAGCACGGAGTTGCTATTCGCTCCGAGGTCTCCTCGCAATTTACAGCTGGAGGAGAAAAAAAGATTATAAAGCCCTCCTCTTTCTTTGTCTGTCTCGCTCACTTGCTTCTGCCTTTTCTCTCCGGTGGCCACATGATTTGTGTTTGTGTCTGTGGATCATCCATCACTACCAAGTTTGACTGAGAGGCATATATTTATCTAATTCTGATTTATTTCACCCACATCGCTAATGGCTCCTAGTTTATGACCTCACGCGCACATTGTTTTGGACAGATGGCGCTTCATTGGTGAAACAGAAGTTCCTCAGCTCATAGCTCATTTCATTGGCATTATGCATATATATAGTATATATGTGTGTGTATATATATACATGTGTATATACTGTATCACTATCAGAACCGAGAGAAAGAGGGGGAGGTGTGGAGTAGGGGCTTGCAGTCCTACTTATAGACACATCCAGATAATAGGTAGGATGATAAGCCGTTAGATCAGGCATTCCAAACACAGCTAGTGGTTTCAGAAACGTGCATATTTAAGTATCAGGCATCCGCACTTTCTTTGCCAAGCTGTCTTCCTCGCGCATACTCCAAGACTGGATTTGATACTAATAGCTGTCATTTGCTGCAATTCACCGGCAAGGGAAGAATGATGTGCATTATAAGAAAGGCAAAGAAGAGGGGAGAGCGTAGGTGTTTCAAAGTGCCTGAGTTTGACTCCAGTGAGAGACTGTTAGTGACAAGTGTGTGTGTGTGTGTGTGTGTGTGTGTGTGTGTGTGTGTGTGTGTGTGTGTGTGTGTGTGTGTGTGTGTGTGTGTGTGTGTGTGTGTGTGTGT
>JAVQJD010090076.1:0-35756 GCA_036023655.1 Nannoperca australis | reverse complement strand
TGATAAAGATGTATTCACCTGTTTCATTCCTGTTGTAAGACGCTAGAATACAGAATACAATTTATTTATAGAAATCACTGATTTAATGTTGATTTAGAGCATTATGTTTGCTTTAACTGGAGTAGTATGAAGTGTTGCCTTTATATCATGTTACATATATGAAGACAGATGCAGTGTACAAGAAGGAAGCCATTTAATTGTCCAAATTCAATACCTTTCATTAAGACGTTTGATGACTTTTTTAACAAGTAACGAAGTGCACGCTGCTCTCCCCATAGACTACGGTTTGAATGTTTCATGTTCCCAGCAAATGTCTTCATGGATGTTTCAGGATCCCACCCTCCCTCCCCCAGAAACTTGATCTGCTGTTGACAGCCAATGTTAGTGGCTTCTGTGCCAAAGGAATCTAGTATGCATTGTAAAAGGCAGCTTGATGTCCAACTGAGAAGTGCAGTGTTGTCATTGTTACAACACCTTGTGCTTCTTGGGGCCTTTATTAAGACGTGTTAACAGATGATGCATGCCAGTCCTGTGAAACATTTAACAATGATACCCCCTAAAGAACACAGTGGGGGGGGGGTTGACCTAGTGCCCTCACACCTCTTTAGGAAATGGCCTGCCTTGGCAGTTGTAAAGATGTAGTTGATTAATCTGGTATAGTCTGGCAAATAAAACATAGACTTAGAAAGACTTTGTCATTCAAGAATCCAACAAGTGTATGGAGAATTAAATTTTGTTGCATTGGCTCAGCACAGTGTTAAAATATAAATATATATATATATATATATATATATATATATATATATAGGCTCTATATAAGCCACTGTAAACCCGTTGTCAAACTGTGTGTCATGCCTGAGGCATTGATCTGTGGCCCATCATTATGTTCTATACTCTGAGCACAACACATTGCTGCCATAGAAAAACACGTCCTTAGTCAACTGTAAATGAGGCACTAGCAATATAATAAGCTTGGAAACGGTGTTTCTGTGTGGGAATAGTGAGTTGGTTTCTTGTCTTGCAGTTTGATCTCTGCCCTACATGGGACACCTTTTGAGACTTTGGAAGCCGAGGGTGTGGAGTAAGTAACTAAAATCACTCAACGTCCATACTACGTCATATGTGGCTTTTGATTAATAAAAGATAAAGAGCATAGGTTAGGAGTACACTGAATACCACTGATACTTTTCAGCTGTCACATAACAGCTAAATCCGACATCGCGGGCCACCCAAAACCCACTAAAATGAAAGAAATTCACTCTGGCTTTGTGGTTTACACCAGAAACTACACGCTTTGAGATTTGGGATATTCCCGTTGCTATTTCCTGGTAGCTTCCTGTGTTTTTTCATGTCCCCCTGGTTTGAACGTAACTGACACCGTCCGTCCAATGATATTAGTCCACATGCCGCGCAGGGGAGAGGGGCAGCACTGAGGCACTTTGATAAAAGCAGACCGTCAGCACCGTGCGGAGCCACACAGAGCTGCGCCACGGTGAGGCAGGACACGGCACGATAGCACAGAGGACCGGACCGGGTGAATGTAGTCCCCTCAGCACAGGAGGACATCGCTGCAGACACTTTCCCACCATTTTTGGAGATAGGACGTTCAGAGTATTCTTCATCCACACGGGGGGAGGAAAGTGGCTCACCATACGATTTCCCCCCCGTAATTCACGGGAAGAAAATCCCCACAGTGGCCAGGGGGACACGTTTAGACCGCGGTCAATAGCTGTCGATAGCTACCCGAGTGTGACAGCTCTCTGTTGGCAAACTCCTTATCGCTTTTGAAAGTATTGACAGTTTTAAAGAACCAGAAGGCGCCACACGGCAGCATTTAGTCTAACACGGTGTGGGAAGGAGCCATCTGTCCGCCATGGAGAACGCACACACAAAGAGTGTGGAAGAAGTTTACAGTTATTTCTGCGTCAACGAAAGCACAGGACTTTCCCTGGACGAGGTGAAGCGCCAGCGGGAGAAGTGGGGCCTAAACGGTACGGCACCTCTCTGTAGAGACCAGCACACGCGCGGCTACAGTTGTGAATGAGACGCGGTTCAAAAATGCCTTGTCATTACAACACACATTGTATGTGGGGTAAAAGTCACCGACACGTTTTTCCGGGCCGGTGTTACCGGTGATTTAGCTGACGTCATCACCGGTGACCTCGAGGGTTTCCCGTTTCTTACACGGTAACAGATTAATCATTACTGACAGGACGTTGTTGAACGTTGGGACATTGTTAGGTATGGTAACATTATTGAACACTATCATGGCAACACTGTTGACCGGGATATCATTGTTAAACATAACCTGGTCGCGACACTGTTGACAGTTAGCGGTCAAATATGGAGACATTGTTGTACACGGTAACCTTTTGTTGGATGTTCCTCAAAGCAAAACTGAAACACCGTGTGCCTGGAGACCCGGCCGGCATCTGACTGAACACTGGCCACAGGCAGGATCACTGGAGTAACGCTGTCGGCCAGAGTTAATCTCTCTTGTCCCAGGCTTAAACAGCTGTTTTATATTAATACCACCTGGGAGGTCATGGCCGGTGTACTCTCCTCCACATGAGTCACTTTGACCTTTACATTGATTGGACTTTTACTTTTTTTTTTTCTATGTGTAATAAAGATTAAAGGAGTGAACAGTTTAACATTACTATATGATTGGTCTTTGTTTAATGGTCAAACAGATCAATAACCTCACAACATCATTATAGGTATTCAGTACAAAACCTCTCGACTTGTACAGTATCTGTGACTGAATGATCAAAATGTGAAGTGAAACCGGGGGTGTGCTGGTGGTTTTGACACAAACTTGTGCATGTCTGAGATTTGTCCACCCGAGGTTTCACAGAACACACTGACATGACGTCCTATAGTTGGTTTCCCATCAAGAAACAGGAACTGAGTGTCCATATGGCAAAATGTTTCTAAAAGTATTCACACACCACTCACCGTCCTTCTCTTTTGTTTTTTCTCCGTTTCCTGTGTGGCCCCTGGATTGACTCCCACATATCTACACACTCACAGAGTTACCAGCAGAGGAAGGTAACCACTACTGTCACTGATGGTGTTCCTGTCATTTTATGATAACAAGGTTCTGTGATGGCTTTTTTTTTTTTAACCAACTCTCCTTTCTGCAGGGAAGTCTTTGTGGGAGCTTGTTCTTGAACAATTTGAAGACTTACTTGTTCGAATTCTCCTGCTGGCCGCATGTATATCTTTTGTAAGTATGCCACTATGTTTTCTTGCACTTTTTGATGAAACACTGACTTGTTGAGGTTGCTGCAGTCAGTGTGGGCGTCTGTTGTGTCATTCAGAAGCCAGTGAATCAAATTAAACATTTTGCAGCATCTCCTGTGCTTTTGTGACATTGTGAGTTTGAGTCAGCTAATTTTTAAATTCCCACTGTCACTCCTGACTCTTATTCTCTACAACGTCCAGTAAACAGGAGAGGTAATCTAAAAAGTTAAGGAATCTTGGCACAAGGCAGCGCGTCTTACTAAGAGCTTTCCCTTTCCACCTCTGGCTTGAAGAGTATTAATGTGAAGTCAAAATTGCAGATGGGATTATTATTAAGCTGTGTGTGATAAATGGCAGGGGGCCGTTTATGCAGCGCATAGTGCTGAAGTGTGAACGTCTTCAGTTTGTGTAACCCGGCTGGGGTTACGCTCCCATATTAGAGCTAAAACAGCTGAGAAGGCCAGGGACCCATCTGAGGAATGGTGACAACAGCAGTAGCAGCAGCATTGAGTTGCCATCAGCTTGTGCCAAGTAAGACATTTGAGTCGTCAAGCATGGCTGCTGTGTAATGACCTGGTCTCCTGTGGGCCTCTGACTTTGAGTGCCAGATAAATGGCAGAGAAATGTTTAATAGTAGACTGCCGTTATGCAAAAGCATCATGGGAATAATTTTTTTTGTAAATTTGCAGAATTTGTCTCCAAATGTAATCAAACAGTAGAGACAATTTATGGAATTAGACTTCAAAAATATGCATGTAGAATGTCTTCTGTGATGGATCAAAACCTGGATTGGATGCCTGACTCAGTTATGCTATTTTACTTCTGACAGCACAGTAGATTAACAGATGGCTGAAGAACATTTTGATAAGTGTGTGTGTGTGTGTGTGTGTGTGTGTGTGTGTGTGTGTGTGTGTGTATGAGAGAGAGAGAGAGAGAGAGAGCGAGAGAAAGAAAGAGAGAGAGCTGGTATGTCCATCCAGTCAGGTGATACAGAGGTGTCGGTGGCTGTTGTCTGACAGGGGAACAGAGCAGCACTTGAGACCAAATTTGGGCCCTCAGTAGTTCTCAGTGGGAGGGCTCTTATTGGACAAACGCACATTGCCCCCCCAGTATAGAATTAATCACTCCCACCTTAAGTTTGATTCAGTTTGAAAACTGTTGGCTAACTGTTGAAAGAGTTTCCCAAAAAGAAATCACTAAAGTAACCCATGTTGTTATTAGTTCTGTTTGCAGGAATCAGTTTGATGTTGAGAGAACACTTATTTATCCTTTTTTTAAATGTTTTAAAGTGCTATCACAATTTAAAAAAATCTGTGCTTCTGTACTAACACAGCTATTAAGAGTTATGCTTTCCATTTAAGTTATGTAATTTAAAATGTCTTTGGTATCTGCCACAGCCAGATACTTACAACCTCCTACTGAGGTTGATTGCTTTATTACATTATGGGACATTAAGTATTTACATGTGACACACAGCAGCTAATTTTAGGAACAGGAACAACAAGCCAAATTAGACTGCAGGTCAGAATGTTGCAATTTGTTTTCTAACTCTATTGTAAACACACACACACACACACACACACACACACACACACACACACACACACACACACACACACACACACACACAGTCATCTTGGTGGCTGACATGTTTAATCAAAGGCTTATGAAGAAGCTTCCAGTCCTGCACAGTTTAAATGGGCTGTGCAGTGTTGTCAGTTAAGAAATCAATGATTACAAATATCCACAGGAGAATAGCAACACAGTGAACAGAAACATGCACTGCTAGTAGTAGACTACAGTGCAGAAGGTTGCCGCTCATGTTCACTTGAGCACAGGAAAGTGATGAGTTCAAGTGTTTAGGTGCAGCTGTATGTTTTGCCCCCTCCCCTCCCAGTATATAAGAAATGTGTGTGATGATCCTCAGCTATTAACAATTGACAGTTGAACCTTCAAATTATCAGATGAAACACTAATGTCACAAAAAGCTGTCTCTTTAAGAGATGAAAATCCTGTTCTGTTCATTTAAATGCATCATATGTGACTGCACGGCGTGTCTCTGTCTATCAGAGGGGTTGTTGTCTGTTATAAACAACTTTGTTTTTACTGTCTTGATTTGTGTCCCTGATTCTTCCTCTTCGCAGTAAACTAAACCATGTTTCCTGTACTCTTTTCAGGTCTTGGCCTGGTTTGAGGAGGGAGAAGAAACTATCACAGCCTTTGTGGAGCCTTTTGTAATCTTACTCATTCTTATAGCCAACGCCATCGTCGGTGTGTGGCAGGTGAGAAATGTTCTTTATCTCAAAGAAGACTTCCTGTTGAAAAGAGAGCAGTCTGTCAGCTGTCAGCAGTCTTTCTGTACATACAAGGCTGGCTTATTTGTTTATGTAAAAAATGTGTGGGCAGTCCACTCTGAGTGATGAAGGATGGAGATGCTGGTGAAGGATACACTTGGAAAATGTCAAGAGGCAGAACATATATGATTTATATTCCCATTTTAATGCCTAAATGTCCCCAACTGAAACCTGATAAACTAAACATCCAAA
This sequence comes from Nannoperca australis, assembly GCA_036023655.1. NCBI lineage: Eukaryota > Metazoa > Chordata > Actinopteri > Centrarchiformes > Percichthyidae > Nannoperca > Nannoperca australis. The sequence goes on along the minus strand of JAVQJD010090076.1, from coordinate 29,964 downwards.
GGGAAATGTTCTCACACTGTTTAGTCCGGCAGAGCCACGAGCATGCTTGTGTGTGATATCACAAGTTCACCTCAGAGCAACTCAACATTTTCTCCTCGCCAGGAACGCAATGCTGAGGATGCCATCGAGGCACTTAAGGAGTATGAGCCTGAGATGGGGAAAGTGTACCGGCAGGACAGGAAAACAGTGCAGAGGATCAAGGCCAGGGACATTGTGCCTGGAGACATCGTGGAGGTTGCGGGTGGGTTGACCTGCTCCTTAATATGACATGGCTGTCCTTGCTATTGTTTCAACATTATATTATTCGGTTTTAAATGTTGATTCAGGGTTCGTACAAGGCCTTGAAAGTTTGGAAAATGCTTAATTTAAACTGTTATCTTTTCAAGGTTGGGAATATGCTTGAATTTAGATATAGTCCTTGAAAAATGCTTGATTTTCAACATAATCTGCTGATTCATCAGTCATATTTGAAATGAAATGATCCCGTCATCATATTTGTTTGTTGTCTCCTGGAATTTATACTAACAATTAGGATGTGATGATTAAGGCTTCCAGTGTCTGGACATTTCTGGTGTAGGAACCTTGAAAGTATTTGGAAAGTGCTTGAATTCTACTCTTATAAAGCTCTTCCAGGCAAAGGAGGTGTGTTGGCTGAGAGGTACAGCTGTGTGCCCATCATGTGTTCGACCCCCGACTCCCCCAGTCACCTCCCTACTTGGAAGACGCTTTGGATAAAAGCGTCTGCTAAATGTAATAAGGATATATCTGGAAATCACATGAACCTGGAAATTTGGCAATTTAATGCCACTGCAGCTTCTATCAACAACCTATCTATCAACTGCTTTTTTGAGGGGGGGGGGGGGGTTAATATTATAGTTGGTTTCGCCTCAGGTAAAGCCTACTGTTGACAGATCAAATGAGTCCAGGTATGGTCACGGATCGCATTTAGCACAAGCTTGAGATACCCCCCCCCCCAATCCCCATGTGCCACTGCAGAGGTGACTCACCCTGCAGGAGTGATGTATTTTCAGATGTTCTTATTAACCCATTGTCTCAAAGGGCTGGGCACAAATGCTATTAAGGCCCACTTTACTCTGTGTATGTGTGTGCGTGTGTGTGACTTGAATGACAGGCGGCTGCTGCTGCTGCATCCTCACAGCTCATCCCAATTTAACAGCCCCCCCTCATGCACTATGTGAACTGAGCGCTGGAGTGATTCATCCTGCTGAGATCCAGTCAGCGTATTTCAGCAGCTGAAATCCTCAGGATGTAAAGCTTTGATTTTTAAGACTGCTGTTACACACACACACACACACAGACACACAGTTAATATATATAATTTTTGCAGAGGGTGGAATAGAGATGGACGTGTTGAGGAATGCTGAAACACTGGTGTTGTTGTGATACTCTGTTTAACCCTATGCTTTTGAAGTGATGCCTAGTTTTTCTGTGCATAGAGGCAGGTTTTATTTTTAGCTGCTCATATGCTGGTTAGATTATGGAATGCTGTATTTATAGAGGCAGTGTGAGGCAGGCGTGAAGATGACAGGTGTCTGGTTCCACCCCGTACACGCCCCTCCCATCCTGCTCTAGAGGAACATTGCTTCAGTGTGTGACGTGACAGGTCAGCAGGACTCCTGGGTAACCTTGACAAGGGCAAATGAAGAAGGCACATACTGGGACTTAAAATTACATGTTCTATGATGTTCTATATATGATTTTGGTTGACATTGCTAATTGTGACATTTTGATCACATTGATTATGTGCCATGGTTGAAGCAGGGTTTAGAAAGCTTAATTATTTCTCTCAGGTTCAAGGTCAGATCTCATCTTGCATTTTGCACACCTAGATATCTGAAAACTCTTGATGAGGGTAGCTGAAGGCTTTACTGTCAGTAGCTTAATGTTTACTCAAAAATGCAGTCCAGCAGGCAGAAGATCCGGATGTTTTATCGGTCAGAAGAACCAACTTACTTCCCAAATCCTCCAAATATCTCTGACACTGGTTCTTCTGGTTCTTGTCTGAATAATAATATTTTCCTGAGGCTGCAAAGTGACCCCTGGCATGCAGAGGGGGAGTGTGATGACGCAGATGCTGGCCAAGCCCTCTGTGGCTGCCTCAGCCATGAGAAGAATAGCCTGCAGCCAATCTGTGCTTCTTGGTCAGGGTGCTCCTGTGCCTCCTACTCACACCTCATCAGCCTCACAGCCACATGCTCTCTGAGATTTGCTTAATGTCATGGAAATGCATTGCTCTAAATTACATTCTTTTCAGCCTGGTTTTGTCCTTGTAGTTTTCACATCTGATCTTGAAGCAGTTAAAGCCCATAGGGCTGCCTGTCCTCCCTGTCTAGTCTGCTGTCCTGTGAGGTCCTTTTGACTTTTGTTTGTCTAGTTAATAACTCTGATTAAGGATTGACTTGCACCACTTAACTAACCCCTTAAAAAACATGATATTTGCTGATAACATGGAGGTGACTAGCTCCTTCCAGTGGATTTAAGTCATTGTCATTTTCTGCGGCTTTCTGCAGGGGGGGGGGGGCAGTACAAGGCGGAGGATCTCTCATCTGCTGCTATTGTGCTAGAGAGAGATGACCTTATAGGGAAGCGCTCTGTGGATAACCGCCGCACCCCACCATGCTCAATGCACAGTGACCTGACCCATTAGCACCCACACCCCCTGCTAAGATTCCAGACACCATGGATACTATGTGGCATTTAATGTGGCCTGGCAAGCGTCTGTTGGCACTGAGGGACTGTCGTTTGGCAAAGGTTCCTGACTTGTCAGCAAGACAGAGAGAAATGGTCTCATCTTGCCGACCAGGGAAGCAGCAGGCTTTAGAAATGGGGCAGGGGGATTGAAGGTGCCGAACGGTGAAATGGCACAGAGCTTGGCTAGAGAGAAGTATGCATGTAAGGATCTGCATAAACTACATGTGTGAACACATTGACCAAGATGTCTGGTGTTATATGACTCTAATACCACCTATTGCAGAAGTGATTCTCCATTATTAAAGCTGGCTAGGTAAGTAAAGTTTATTGCCAGAGAACATTTAAACACAGCTTCATCTGATCAAAGTGTTGTACAAAAGAACATTACAATATGAAATAAAATGTAAAAGAACTCAACAAGAAACATAATGAGGGAAAAAATACAGAGTTAAAGACACAACAACAGATGTAATAGTTAGTTTTTAGTTTTAGTTGTGAGCGTTGGACATACAAGAGTGTTAACTGGGCTTGTTAACCCTCAGTCATACTGCACTGACTGCTGAGAATCCACGCTATGTGTTCTGCTTTTAGATGGGGTAGTGAGAGGTCAAACTTTAACCCAGGAAAGGATTTTGTGAGGTGTCACCACTGAAAGTGTTGACATGTTAATATGACATGTATTGCTTTCCTGATCATTGTTTTTACATATTCTATATTATAATTATGTTTTGTGTGATATTGATATCACTTTAGATTCATTCTGCAGAGCAGGGCGACAGTGTAGAGGTGGCGCTTGCATAACTGGGGTCATAGTGGAGGATCGACTCCAGAATCCGCTAACACATATTGCATCTGCAACAGCAGGGAATCAGGAAACTTGTCAGCTGTTGCTAAATATTGGTTTATCTCTACTGCCAGCCAACTGCTAACCAAACAATGCTCTTGTTTGCTGATAAAATAGTGAAACTTATTTCTGACGTGGGCCATGTGCTAACCCAGTGGGTAAAAAGTAAGATTCCTGTCCACTGTAAAGGAGGTTGTAATACAGTTAAAGTGTAAACCTACAAAGTAAATGGCACATTTGCAGAAACAATATCACAGTTGTATTTCCTTGCATTGCATTTCCTTCCATTATTGAGCTGAGTGATGGTAACATATCTTCTCTCGTGCACTTGGCTGCCAAAGGTTAGAAGGAAAGAAGCTGTGAATGGTTTGTATTTGACTTGATTTGTTATACACAGTTTTGTGATAACATATCCATTTGGATAAAGTATTTGCAAGTTGTACACATGTATTTCTAGCTTGTGAGTTAATCAGCGGTGGAGCTGATCTGAGTTGGAAAGCTGCAGGATACTTCACCTGTTGACCGTTCTAAAATGGCACACTCAACATGACAGAAGAGTCAGTCTTTTGTTCAGCTGCCATCAGCACATGTCCTCTCCTGGCTGGCCCAGAGGAAACCTGGCCCACCTAACCCCATGCTGTCTCTAACACACGGCAGAGGCAGGTGCCAGTCAACACCTCCATCGCTGCCTCGCCTGCTGTTGAAAGGTCTGTTTTTAAAAGGCACCTCTGGGAGTCGTATCAGGTGCAATGCATCACCAGGTCTGAGTGTATATCACAGTAAAATGTGTGGACCTGTTAGCAAGCACAGAGGTGAAAATGGGGTCGTGCCTGAGGAGATGCTTTGACCGCTACCAAGTAGGATGTTGACACAAAGGGGGAGATGATATACACACACTTCATCAGAGCAGGTCTGCAGTGTAACACAGCCTCGGGACAATTCCAGTTTCACAGAGTCTCACTGGTTTCGTCCAGCAAGCACTATTGGTAGACGTCTATTCCTCCAGCCATGTTTCTTGGCTCAACACTCTCTAAGAACTTGTCAGTGTTCCTTCAAAAGTAATGACGGAGCACAGGAAGTGTTACACAAACATCTATGATGTAACTGTAAAGCTTTTTGGCTTCTAAGGAAAACATTTCATCTTTTGTTTCCTGCGGCACAGCTAAGGGTAATCCTTCCGATCTCCTCCGGGGACGGGATCTTTTTCTTTTTAAGAAAGTTAAAAGTGTCGCTATGAAATGCCTTCGTCTATTCAGTGTGCAGCACAATTATTGATCCATGCCACCAGAAAGTTAACAGCAGTTTTAGTTTGTATGTTGCCAAACTGACCCAGAGCCTGCATCGCTCCATCTGTGAGCCGGGTTGCTCGACCTTCTCAGAAGTGAAGCTTCCATTTTGCCGTTGTTCCAGGTTCAGATGTTTGAAAGATGGAACGGAGCTGGACATTAGTGCAGAACAAGCTGTCACTGTCTGTCTTGTCTGGCCAATGCCTGCTGACAGATCAAAGTTCCTGGCACTGCTGTCAGGACATCTAATGAGTGGACGATCATCCAGCTTCTCACAGGACAGTGTCTCGCAGTCGTGAGAGGTCAACATTCATGTGTTACAATGCACGTAACTTTAACAAGACTACATGAAGTTGGACGTGTACAAATGTAGACATCCACTTGTTAATTGAATAGTAAGGTGAGGCAGTATTATGATGACACGTTTCTGGACTGAAGTACTGTAGAGGACAGCTGCAGCCCAGTCTTTGTCCCCTTGCTCTTCCTGATCTGTAGCAATGACGAGGAAACAGCTGTCATTATATTATGGCCACATTTAAACCTGATCACCGTGTTGGAGAACATATCCCATTTTTGGCTGCATGCATTGTTGGTCCCATTGATATGTCCCCTCCCTTCCTTAGATTATGGTATGTGTGTCCCTCAAATTTGGCCATTGAAATTTAAATTTGATCAAACCATAATATTTTTTTTCAGATTTTCACTTCAACTCGGTCTTGATGGTCTGTTAGAATCTGAGACATTTGACTGGCTCCTGTGGGTTCCTGGTTTCTAACACTACCGTGTTCTTGGTTGGAGTCTTTTGTAACAATCTGACACAATTTGCATTTTTAACTAAGTAGGCCTATATGTAGACTACGCCCACAGAACTGTGCCATAGCCTGAGCCATTTCCCCAGTTTCCATTGCCTTTATGTACCATTAGGAAGCTGAATTGGGTCACTGCAATTCAAATGTACCCAAATTGGCCTTTTCCTTTGAGACGGGCCTTTTATGGCTCACAGGTCCTTCATTTCCTCCTCTTTCTTTGGCTCTCCTTCTCTTCCCCTGCAGTGGCGGCAGCACTGCTCTGCTGCTGCGTGGCACAGCAGCCTTGCTGTGATGAGCTGTGCTTCATCTGTTTACTTTACACTAATGCTGACTTACTGTCTGCAGAAAACACACAACATCTCATCTGTTAAATCATTACTTTGCCTGCACGTGCACATAGAGCATTGTGCAGTACCAGGAGTGCATGTGTGTTAACCAAACCTCTAGTGTTAATGTTGGAGAGCTATTCCTGTTGTGACCCTTTGGCCATCATATATGATGTTGTGACAATGTAACTGTTTATTCTGCTCATCATTATTAACATGAGCTTTCAGTGGCCGGTTGGACTTCTTTTTAAATCCTTTTTGTTTTATTTCCAGTAGATCTTTTTGTGTGTCCGTGCTATTTTCTCTAATTGTGGGTCTGTTTGGTTACAGTTGGAGATAAGGTGCCTGCTGACATCCGTATCTGTTCAATCAAATCAACAACTCTGAGGGTAGACCAGTCCATTCTGACCGGTAAGACGCGTCACAGCAGACACATTCTTTTCCTGTGCCATTTTTATCAATTCGGTTCTCAGTTTCTCCCAATAACATGGGACTACAAAATTGTATTGATTAGTTTGGTTTACAACTGTGTAGATATGTACATATTACATTTTTATACACGTGGCCAATATATACTCTTGCATTTGAATATTTATTTTGCATACTGTACATTTATAATTGTTTATTGTGTGAATTGTGAATTTTTATCCTTGTCATATATCTTTTCTTATATTTACTGTTTTTCTAATTATTGTTCCTACTAACCTATCACACTGCACCTCACTTTAGCGTAGCTAAATATGTCCGATGTGAACTATCTGTTACATAACGTAATGGACAAATGAGTTTTAAGTACTTTATACATTATAAAGTACCTGCTATGAGCAGCACGGGTAACACTAGTAACAGGGCCATAGTAAGTTCAACCTGTTGTTTTATTCAAAGCTACAATAAAGCAAATCCATTCCCCAGCTTTAAATTGAATGCAGATTCTCCACTGATTCTCCACCTTTATTTCAAAATAAGAGCACAAATGTTACCCAAGATAACTTCATTAAAGATTAATGTATCAGTCTGCCAGCTGTGTTTGAAGAAGCAGAACAGCTGGCTGATCACTTGAGCTGGCTGCAGAATGAGCCTAGAGGTGCATCACGACACAGTTTGTTTCGGAATTTAAACATTCATGAGCAGCATGTGAATGATCAGCACCACATGTCTCTCTGTTGACACAGTTGGCTCTGCTTGGTTCATAAGATCATCTGCAGAGACGGATGCAAATGGATTTAAGTGATTTGCTGCCTTGTTGCCTTTGTAGGTGAATCTGTCTCTGTCATCAAACACACGGACCCTGTGCCCGACCCTCGTGCTGTCAATCAGGACAAGAAGAACATGCTCTTCTCTGTAAGCTCAACTCTGCAATTTATCACACATCCTGTTGATGTCCTTCAACCTCGTGTTTGTTTAGTTTCTGTGAACGTCTGGAAAAACTTGCTCCTGTCATCGGCTCAAGTGCATCTCACACATCTTGAAATAACCTGTGTATCGCTTGTTATTGTAGGGTACCAACATTGCTGCTGGCAAGGCCGTGGGTGTGGTTGTGTCCACCGGTGTCAACACAGAGATTGGTAAGATCCGCGACGAGATGGCGGCTACTGAGCAGGAGAAGACGCCTCTGCAGCAGAAGCTGGATGAGTTTGGAGAGCAGCTGTCCAAGGTCATCTCCCTCATCTGCATCGCCGTGTGGATCATCAACATCGGCCACTTCAACGACCCCGTCCACGGAGGCTCCTGGATCCGCGGGGCCGTCTACTACTTCAAGATCGCGGTGGCGCTGGCCGTGGCCGCCATCCCAGAGGGTCTTCCTGCCGTCATCACCACCTGCCTGGCCCTGGGCACTCGCCGCATGGCCAAGAAGAACGCCATCGTCCGCAGCCTGCCATCCGTGGAGACCCTGGGCTGCACCTCTGTCATCTGCTCTGACAAGACGGGAACCCTGACCACCAACCAGATGTCTGTCTGCAGAGTGAGTCACACACAGACACACACACTCTTGGTGCATTGCTGAGGAGTTTGGGTCTTTGTTGTTCCTGCCTGGAGTTTGAATAAGGTGGCAGCAGTTAGAAAAGCTGACTGTGAATCACTTCCAATACATTTGTCAGCTGAAATGCTAACACAGTCTGTGCAAACAGAGAGAGCCGAATGCTCCTTGTGATCAGGTATCCAAGTTATTTAACAAGAAGACTGCATGCTGCCGCTCCTCTAATCTACAGTGAGTTGTTGGATGACTTGCAGTGCTGCTGTTGCATAACTGACCTTGCGTCACAAAGCTGCAAAGCAGGCAGCTTGTAGTTCCTTTCTCTCTCTCTCTCTTTGTGTGTCTGTGAGTTACGCCCAGTGCCACTTGGCCCAACGTTAAGGAGATCTTTCAGCGTTTATTAAAGTTTAATCCTCTTTTGTTGCCTATTCAGTGCTTTTGGGGAACTTTGGCACAGGCTGAATTAGACTAGTGGCATTAATTTACAGTTGTATAGTTATTTATGCCTCTGTATTGTTTGGGCCACATGTTGTACAGGCCATGATTAAATAGCCTTGAGATCCTGCAATAACTGCTGTTGTCAGTGATTTATAGGGATTCAAATTAAACCAGTGAAAAGAGAAAACATTTGCACTCAGGACACACAGACAAAAGCCTTTAAAGAGGTGTGCTAATTGAATTTACACTGCTGTCTTGTAATAAATAGTTACTTTGTTTTATGATTTTGAAGTATAAATGCAAACATTTATTTAAACTATACATATTCATGCCACAATTTATGATGACAATTATTACAACATAACATAATGGCTCAAAGAATAAAAACCTGCCTACAGTTAGACTAAGACTGTCTGTCTTGTCTTACACAGTGTTTGCTTCCTGATAGTATGTCCTCCCAACATGACCCAATCCCCAAGTTAGCATGTAATGTTTTAGCACTGGCCATAATAACTCTGCAATGTTTTTCGACATTAAGTCTGATAAAATGACCATTCCATCAGAGAGCAGCTCCAGGATGTGATGCTGCTGGTTTGAGGATGGCTTGAACCATTGTCATCACCCATGTTCTAATGGGGTGTGTGTGTGTGTGTGTGTGACTTGACTCTCCTCCCTGGTAGTCTCTTCTGTTTGCTTATGGGGAGAAACTAAACAGCCTTCTCTCACATTAGGCAGCGGGCCACCCAGCCGGGCCTCAGAGACACACTCTGTAACACTGCAGGCTAATAATCTGCTGTGTGAAAATTGCTCTCCCCTCATCAGGTCCGCTTGGAGTTTCTGTGGTTTCTGCTGCCATCTGCTGTGTCAGTAAAGAAACTGGCAGGTGACGCAGACACTGATAATCAAATGGTGTCTGCCTTGAAAAACTCATATTTGTTTTTGTCCCATCTGCTCTTTTGTTCTCCAGATGTTCACTGTCAACAAAGCTGAAGCTGACAGCTGCTCTCTGTCAGAGTTCACCATCACCGGTTCTACCTACGCACCTGAGGGAGAAGTGTGAGTACCTACCAGCTGACTGCATAACATAAAGCTAAAGTGTCACCTCATTGACAGACTTTAGTTGTAGGTTAAAGGGTAGGCAGTATATGGGGTGAAAGATGGGTATTTAAACATCACAAACTGTACAGACACACAGGTTAATAATCTGTACTTGTCCTCAGGTACCAGGATGGTAAACCAGTGAAAAGCTCCCAGTTTGATTCCCTGGTTGAACTTGCTACCATCTGTGCCCTGTGTAATGACTCCTCTCTGGACTTCAACGAGGTCTGAACCCTGCCTGCTTCTTACTTTTCTTGTAACATTGGTCATATAATTTGTGTGTGTTAACATTTTTTTTTATTGCATTGTGTAAAGACTTAATAGACATTAAGTCACATATATGGTATAAACATTCTGTTCTACAGCAAAAGGCATTGATATTGTTATTTCTGGGGCTAAAATCCACAGTCATTCTACATCTGTGGGTTGGAGTGAGAGATGCTCTGTGGGCAAATTTAAAATGCAGCTGTAGTGGCAAAATTGAAATTCTTATGATTTAATGTTATGATTTGCTTTGCAAAAATACCTGAATGTGAATATCTGATCATTTGTATTTGTTTCAACTCTGTCGTAAAAGACAGCCTCGGGTTGATTAGAAACTGGAGACAACTTGTTTTGGAAACTAAAAACTGACCTGTGTTCTTATCTCAGGGTGAGAACACTGAGCTGGATAGACAAGAATGGGGATAGAGTTGACTTGATATCTTTTCTTGTGTTGCTACGTGTTTATGAAGTTATAAGTATGTGACTACATCGGCCCTTCGGGGTCAGATGCTTCATATGCTAATAGTGTGTAATTCCTTCCTTTAAGCTGAAATAGAGTTGGACTCCTTTCAGTAAATTAGGCCTGCTTAGTGAAAACAATTTGTGGACCTCCACTTAGTGCTTTTACTTTCCTTTCTTCCTTTTTTAAATTCATATTATTTGCTTTAGTAGTTGCTTTATTATTTGCTTAATTAAAATTTTAAATTCAACAATTTGTTGAATCATCTTTTATTTGCTCACTTCTCCAAGGGAAATAAGGAAAATTTCCATCACAGTATCCACCTGTGCAAAGTTGTCTGAAGAGGAAAACATACCAAAGTGAATGTTTTGGATGTTTCAGGTGAAGGGTGTGTACGAGAAGGTCGGCGAGGCCACAGAGACGGCGCTGACCTGTCTGGTGGAGAAGATGAACGTCTTCGACACTGAAGTCCACAAGCTGTCCAAGATCGACAGAGCGAATGCCTGCAACTCTGTAAGTGACAGCAGCTCCCTCACCTGCACACGCAGCACATTCCCTCCGCTTCCTCCCACTCTGCAGCTTTTTCTCACTCCGCCTGTCCTTTTTTGTCTGATCAGGTGATCAAGCAGCTGATGAATAAGGAGTTCACCCTGGAGTTCTCCAGAGACAGGAAGTCCATGTCTGTCTACTGCACTCCCAACAAGTCTCGTTCTTCCATGGGCAAGATGTTTGTCAAGGTATAAAGTGAAAGGAACATGCTGAGGACGTGTTGATGGCTTGGTTTTTGATCTATGATCTTCTGCCATGTTGTGAATCTTTTATTCCTCTGCCCACAGGGAGCCCCGGAGGGAGTCATTGAGAGATGCACTCATGTCAGAGTTGGCAACAGCAAAGTTCCCCTCAGCAAAGGTATCAAGGAAAAGATCATGTCTGTGATCCGTGAGTACGGGACAGGCCGTGACACCCTTAGATGCCTGGCTCTGGCCACACGAGACAGCCCACCCAAAAAGGAGGAAATGATACTGTCCGACACCACCAAATTCGCAGAGTATGAGGTGAATTTTTATTGAATTTCTCGTACAATTGTTTTGATGTTTTAATAACTTTTGCCGTATATCTATCTCTATATATCCTTGTAGAGTTTTCTTTTCAAACATTCAGTCACGTACTTGTCTCTCTGCGTCCAGTCCGATCTGACCTTCGTCGGCTGCGTCGGCATGCTGGACCCTCCCCGACAGGAGGTGGCTGCCTCTATCACGCTGTGCCGCCAGGCCGGCATCCGCGTCATCATGATCACTGGGGACAACAAGGGCACAGCTGTGGCCATCTGCCGCCGCATCGGCATCCTGAACGAGGAGGATGACGTGGAGCGCATGGCCTTCACCGGACGCGAGTTTGACGAGCTCTCGTCCTACGATCAGCGCGAGGCTGTAACTCACGCTCGATGTTTCGCCCGCGTCGAGCCTTCACACAAGTCCAAGATTATCGAGTTCTTGCAAGGATTTGACGAGATCACTGCCATGGTGTGTTTTGTTTCTTTATTTTGGTTGTAAAGTAGGTCTTATATCCATATATGGTTAGCATTTAAGAGAGAGTAAACATTGTCGTCTTTAGCGTTGTACGCATCCTGTTTATTGTGTTGGTTTGCTTGTTAGAGCAAAGGAATTACTCCTCTGTAATGAAGCATTTCTCCACAGACGGGTGATGGAGTGAACGATGCTCCTGCCTTGAAGAAGGCAGAGATCGGCATCGCCATGGGCTCTGGCACTGCTGTTGCCAAGTCCGCTTCGGAGATGGTCCTCGCCGATGACAACTTTTCTTCCATCGTGGCGGCCGTTGAAGAAGGCAGAGCTATTTACAATAACATGAAGCAGTTCATCAGATACCTTATCTCCTCCAATGTGGGCGAGGTTGTCTGGTGAGTCTTCTCAGGAGGAGGTGACCTTATTATTGTATTTATATCGGCAGCTACCATTGTGACGGGTTGGTGCAGTGCTGATGTTCAGATTTGGTCCAGTTGCTAACAGGAGTTATTTGTCCTGATAGCATCTTCCTTACTGCGGCGCTGGGTTTCCCCGAGGCTCTGATCCCAGTTCAGCTGCTCTGGGTCAACCTGGTGACAGACGGCCTCCCTGCCACCGCTCTGGGCTTCAACCCCCCCGATCTGGACATCATGGAGAAGCCGCCTCGTAATGCTAAGGAGCCCCTCATCTCTGGCTGGCTCTTCTTCAGATACCTAGCCATTGGATGTTAGTTGATTATGGACTGAAATTGACAATAGTGTTTGAAGCATCTTTAATCTGCATCTTGATAAGTTGTGTGTGTGTGTGATGATGGTATTTGGTGTGTCTGCTCTCAGGCTATGTGGGCGCAGCCACAGTGGGAGCTGCTGCCTGGTGGTTTACTGTCTCTGAAGATGGACCTCAGCTCACTCTGTACCAGCTGGTAAGTGCCTGTCTGAATGCCTGTACCAGCTGGTAAGTGCCCCCCCCCTCACTCTCCATCCTTACTCCCTGCAGAGCCACTTCCTCCAGTGCGCCCCAGACAACCCAGAGTTCGACGGCCTGGACTGCCACGTGTTTGAGTCGCCCTACCCAATGACCATGGCCCTGTCTGTTCTGGTCACCATTGAGATGTGCAATGCTCTCAACAGGTAAATAAGTGCCTCTCACAAAGATGGAAGCATCATTTCCTTATATATCGTCTGTATAAATGAATCGTCATCTGTGTTCTCTCTTCTGTCCAGTCTGTCAGAGAACCAGTCCCTGGTGCGGATGCCTCCCTGGGAGAACATTTGGCTCCTGGGGGCCATCTGCCTCTCCATGTCCCTCCATTTCCTCATCCTCTATGTGGAACCTCTGCCTGTGAGTTTTACAGAGCCGGTTCATTTGGTGATCTAAAAACAAAACTCAGAAATAAGCTTGCTGCTTGATGGTCCAGTTACCTACTGCAGCACAGATTGAGTTTCGGGAGTTATGTGGTTCTCTTTGCTCACTTGTGGTTGTGTGGCTTCATTTCAGAGAGATAACAGAGAAACTGATGCAGTACCTTTTAGGCATTAAAGGTTAATGCGGACCTGAGACGTTTAACATTCACAGTGTATGGTATGCGCCTTAAAGAAATAGTGCAGCATTTTTGGAAGTACGCTTATTTGCTTTCTTGCCAAGAGTTAGACGACAAGAACAATACCACTCTAAGATGTCTGTTATGTATGAAGGTACATCCAGCAGCTGCTTCGCTTAGCTTTGTATAAAGACTGGAAACAGGGAAACGGCTACCCTGGTTCTGCCAAAGGTAAATAAAATCCACCTGCCAACACCTCAAAAGCTCAAAAAATGAAATGCTGGACTATTTCTTGACTGGCACTGTGACCTCCTGGAGTCTCGTCGTTGCTAGGTAACCAGCGGAAACTGGTTGGGCTAAGAAATAGTCCTCCACATATCCCCAAATGGTCATTTTTACACCTAGCTATAATTTGTAAGCTTTAGAGGTGCTGGTAGACAGATTTAGTTATCCTTGGACAGAGCCAGGCTAGCTTTCCCCCTTTCCAGTCTCTATGGTTAGCTAAGCTAACTGTCTCCTGGCTGTAGCTTCATACTAGCATACAGACATGAGCATGATGCCAACCTCCTCCTCTAACCCTCGGCAAGAAAGTAAATATGTGTATGTCCTACACAAACAATGTTTTAAAGCACTAAACCACCAGACGCCTCATACTTGTCACCTAAATGCCCCTCGTGGCTGTGTGTACTGTAGAGTAGAATGAGACTTGACATATGGTGAGGTAGAGGCAGTTGCCCATGCTGACACATTCTAGAATACTGTAGCTGTAATGTTAAATGTCATGTTCTTCTCTCCCAGGTCATCTTCCAGATCACCCCTCTGGATACAACCCAGTGGATGATGGTGCTGAAGATCTCCCTGCCTGTCATCCTGCTGGACGAGCTGCTAAAGTTTGTGGCCAGGAACTACTTGGAATTTGGTAAACAGCTGGAGAAGCCGCCCAGCAAAGGGTGCTCTCTGTCTGCATGCGCCGAGGGCATCTCCTGGCCCTTTGTGGCCGTCTCCCTGCCCCTGGTGCTGTGGATCTACAGCACCGACACTAACGTGTCCGCCATGTTGTGGCCCTGACTGACTCCAGTACGCTACCCTCCCTGTGCACCAGTGTGAAGTGGACATTAACACACACATCTTAACACAGTTTCATTAACAACTCACAGTCAACACTCGCTCCTGCTCTGACAGTCTGTCTGTCTGCTGTCAGATCTTTTGTATTTAGGATACATGTTTTTGGGCGGGGGGCTGGGGGTGTAGTCATATTTTAATGACTTTGACTGACATTACGTCCATGTGTTTGCTTTTACCATTACACCTTTCTCTCTTTTGATCCCCAGTTTTGAACAGTTAGAGAGGGCCACCTTGTCGGAGCTGTGGGTTGAGCTGTACAGAGAATTTACACTATTTTATAACAATTAATATTTTGTAATTTTTGGGAGGGGCTGCGGGGACACAAATTCTGCGCGTGAAGAGGGTGTAATTCTAAGGACAGAATAGACTTGAATATATTTGCCCTGGCATGAATCTCTATAGTCATTTTTGAGCTCCATGCATAGTCATTCATTATTTTCTGCACTAGGCAGAGCACAGCTACCTCAATACTGTTAATATGACCATAACTACACATTTGTCTTAATAGGTTATTATTTGAAGTGTTGAGGTAAGCACCAATTTGTTTTGCAGTAGTGACAAAGCCCTCGCACACATTTTAATGTTGTTTTTTTAAATCTATTTTTCCTTTTCTGTTATTTGAGGGAAGAGAGGACAAAGATATGTTACCAGTTTGATAAAAGCCTGTTAGATTTGTTTACTTGAAGAAAACACATTTGTCTTGATGTAAGTTTGATTTCTCTTTTTTTTTTTCTTTTTATCAGTCTCCGCTTTCAGTTTAAATTCTTTATCTTAATTACAGGAATCTTTCTAATGTATGTATAATGTGCACATACTGTACTTGAATATGTATAAAGGCACCAAGAAGATGTTAAACTCATCAGTTGAGCACAACGCGGACAGCCGGTCATTGGAAGAGTCTGTATATCTGTACATAGCACAAAGTAGAAGCTCTGTATAGATCTTTTTTTGGGTTATTGCTGTCAAAATGCTCCATACATTTAGAGTTTACTTCAGTGTGGTCTTAGCCTTTCTGCATGCCTGCTCCAGTAATCCCAGGCCAGTGAGAGCTTTAAGTTGTTTAGTTTTTAAAGCTAACTGTTGTTTCTTCCAATGCCTTCCACCTGTTTACCTGAGTGAGTACACTTTGCCCTGCATGCCATCTCATCTTTGTGTGGTCGCACACACAGCTTTGCTGTCTGTCATTGCTCGTATGAAAATGACAGCTCCTCATATTTTTGATAGGACTAAAAGTTTATTAGAAAAAGATATACTTTATATGGTACAAGAGGAGGAGGAGGAGAAAAAAATAAGGTTTGTGAGAGTTTGTTTAAAAACGCCTTTAATGTCACCAAGTGCCAGTACACACTGAGTAGAAATAGGAGCCCTTTGCATTTAAAACTGGCAGAGAGTCGCTGGTGCCGGTTATTTTTGACTGTAGACTGGCAGCATATTTTGACAACTGGCCGACACACTGACATTTAAGTGCCCCCATACCATTACTGGACATGGTGTTAGTTTCCTTTTTATTTATACGTCTTTTTACCTAAACTTCTGCTTGCCCATAGCATGACATTAATATATTTGCACCTTAGTTTGGCCTGTGTGTTCTTGTGTCCACTGATTTGATTGTTCCTCTCTCTTCTTTTTCTTTGCAGCAAAGGCCAAGTAAGCCCACCTCTCCTCTAAATTCCTTGCAGAAACTTTTGGGTTTTGTTTTGTGTTGTGCATGTGTGTTTTGGGCAGCACATCTTACAAGAGCTGCATGTCAAGTTAAGTAATAGGAAGACAGAGGCTCATAAAGTTCATACATCATTTTTATAGCTGGCCATAAATAAATGTCTGGAGAAAAATTGCCAATCCACCAGTAATTCCATCCTCCTGCACGAAGAGCCTTAGATTACAATTCTCATGCCATCTTTTTAGACAAAGATCTTAGTACCGTGTACACTGAACTGTACTACTTTCCATGGTGCATGTCTGCTGAGTCAGCCATCTGTTTTACCAGACTTGTGTAATACACCATGTAGTATTGGTAAATACAGTAGAATAGGCATTCATAAGATAGTACAAATGTTAAATAAGCTCAAACAAACCAGTTCATCTTTCCTAAGGAAATACTTTTATGGGATATTTAAAAACCAAACAGCCTTTTATTTTGCTTTGCACTGAGATGTGCAACACGTTTGGAGTAGATTTTGCCATATCTGGGAAGGTGGACATGCAGCGGTGCATACGTGTTACCATGACAACGGCAGGCAGTCCTTCCACTGGCATCTTTTGCCAAACTGCTGTACTGTATTTTCTGATGATTGTACAATGTATCACATGAACTTTGGTTTCAGGTAAAATAAACTGTCATACATGAAGCGTTTGCTCTTTATTCTTCCATGTGCCGTCTTCCACTGGAGTTTTTATTTTGTTTATAAGAAACGATTTGCACATTCATGTCAAGTGAGTGTTTAATAATTTTATTATGCACTTTAAAAATATGTACAAAATCCTATAAACATTTGTCTTGAAATGGTTATGTAACATTTCCCAATGAGTCAATTGTAGGGTTATTTTTTTTAATACAGAAAGGCAGACAACACACACCAAAATAATAAGCATGTACATTACGTGACACATTCTCATGTTGAAATTAAGATGACAAATTTAAAGAGCAGCAGAATATAGTACATAGTCACTTTTTCTCAGACACACGAGGTCCTGGCAGATCAGCAACCTTCATTGGGACATTTGCAGCAAACACAAGTCAGTCAGGCTCAAACAAAACACACCTTTAAAATCTTTGCCGGACCCTCCTGTAACCTGTGTGAAGGACACCAACAATATTTCCCATCACACCAGTTGATTCTGACAATTTGCTTCGGTCTACATTTCCCAGCACGCATCCTGCCTGGGAACAGCTCTCCAGTACACTGAACAACTCAAGTTCAAAAAAGATCCAGTCTTTTAATACAATGACACTCACTGTGTAAAGAGTATATGTAACGTTAAGTTGCACTTTGCACTACTGCCTGGAACAGTTTGTTCAGGTAGCCGCAGACTGCCAGCAAAGATGAAACAAAGATGTGCTGAAGAAATAGCATCAGAGATATTACTTAATTGTTTTTACAAACACTGAGAAATCAAGGTGTTAAACACATCTTGATTTTCTCTGGGGTTCAGTGTCTACTGGATCGTGAGATTACATAAATGGCCTCAACTAGCTCCACATTGAAGTGGCATGGTTGGGAGAAGGCTGGGAAAATAGCATCCACGGCCATCTTGTCCTGTTTGGCTGAAGGCGTCCCACAGGCTGCAGCTTGTTCGAAGGTGGAACTGGCTGCGTCACTGCATACCAAACCACTGCTCCTGATCAGCCCACTGTGCCGCCTCACTGTCGCTGCCCTCAAGATCTCCATCCTCTCCACTGCCCTCCATGTCGTCACCGTCCAGCTCCACCGTGGCATCTGTGGGACTCTCCTCCTTTTCCATCTTCTGCATGCCTTCTAAAGACTTCTGGTCATTGGGATCCAGGCTTAAAAAAGAAAAACATGCAAAATCCTTTTTTGGTGCTTTGACCATCTAAAATCAGACTTCTAGAGCAACATGTTCTCCAAGATTAGAAGTAAAACTAAGAAACACTGGTTACCTTAGCGCTATGCTGTACTGATCCATGGCTTCTTGGTAATCGTTGACAGCCACCAGGAAATCTCCCAGCATTCTGTGCAGGACACAATCACTCTGATTGGCCAGGGCACACCGCAGGAGAGCGATTCCTTCTTCGTGTTTCTGTTCTCGACCTTCACAAGAAAACAGGACACTTTTTCACTTTTCTCGTCTATTGATATTAATTTGCTTTGCGAATTGAATATATTTTTATTTGTGGTTATTGTGTTATATTTAAGCTAATTTATGAAAAGCAAAAACATTTTCTACTGATAGAAATAATCAGTACTGAAACATGTCCATGCTGTTGCTACTCAGGCTAACTGGTGTACGTACTGAGCAGTTCAGCCTTTTTGACCACAGCCTTGGTGTAATCCGGTCTCTGGGCCAGGGCTTTGTCCAGCAGGGTTTTGGCTTTCTCTTGAGTCACAGGATCTTCCAGGCACACGGTGGCAAGGATGGTCAGAGTCTGTGCATTGGCCCCCAGGGTCTTATAGATGTTATTGGCCATCCCCATAGCCTCTCGAATCCCATTGGATGCCAGGTAACAGTCGATTAGACCTGTGAAGGGACAGTTACTAATAATTTAAGATCAATGCAAGCAGAATGCAAACATGCTACATCTAAAAAGAATAGACTGTATAAAGCACGTAATCAAAAACGTAAACGCACCTTCGTAGCAGTCGAGTCTGCAGGGTGCCAAGCGCATGGCCTCTCTGAAATGGATGATGGCTTCTTGAACACGCCCCATGTTTCTCAGGGCTGCACCCTTCAGGAGGAGAGCCTGGACACTGTTGCTGTTCAGCTGGATGGCCTTGGCGCCCAGGTAGAGGGCTCTGGAGTAACGCTTGCTGTAAAAGCTGTGACAGCTGAACAACAGAAACAAATACATTTAAAAAACGTGATATTTCGTGGAGCAGATGTTGTCAAAAAAAACATGTTTCTACATGAAATGACATGTGTCTCTATTAAGGCTTAGAGACTCACCCAGAGATCACCCAGGGTTCTGCATGCTGGTCTGAAATATTAAATAATCGTCCTCCCAGGACTTCAACATCCTCCAGGTGTCCTTCGCGGGCCATCAGGTAGCCGTAAACATCCATTCCTGCAAATGCAAACATAACTGACATTTTACCTGAACAGCAAAAAGGTTCAATGTTTCCATGTCCTGTGTAGTGTGGCTTAGACTAGTGGGGAGCTGTCCTCAGGACACATGGTGACTGTCAATCAAGCCATGAAGATAAAAGAGGCTTAAATGCAAAATACATTTGTGACAGGTACTAGGTCAGCCGATAAATACACAAAGACTCCTCTGATCCTGCAGCACACCTTTAATGAGGTACGGGTCCAACATCTGGGCTTGTTCAAATTTGAGGATGGCGTTCTTGGTGTCACCCGCCCTAAAGTAGACGTCTGCCAAGCTCACCAGGAGGTCCACGTTGTCCCGCAACAGAGACTTCTTCTCAAGAGAGCTGAGGCAAGATGAGGAGAGGAGGGAGGGACACATACACAACAAATAAACAAGACTATCTCGTTAAAAGGGACAGTCACTTTGTACAAAGCCTTACTGCTCTACTCACCAAATAGTGTTGATGGCTCTTTGATTGTCCCCTGCATGTATAAAGGCATACGCTTTGACCCAAACAGAGAGCCAGTCCAGGTTGGGGATACTCTGGATCACATCCATAGTCATGGACGCCACTTCAGCTCCTTTGACTGATAAAGAGAGAAGACCTAAAGAGAAAAAAAGTGTATTTAAAGAGCACCAAGTTCCCTAAAAAGTCCAAGCAGAACTTTTGTCCTGAGCCTGTATGTGTCAAAACATGTAGACAGACTTCAGCAGGTACAAGTGTCTCAGCAGGTTAAATGTTGCTTGTTGGATGAAGACGCCTCTGTGAGCATGCATACCAATGATTGCATCCAGGGCGAGGGGACACTGTCTGAGGACCTCTTTGTAGCTCGTCACGGCAGAACGCTCCTGACCAGCTTTCCTGTACAGGTTAGCTAGCATCATGTTGATCTGCAGAAGGAACAAGAACATCCAGTTGATCACAATTCTCCATGAAAGCTAATGAGCCAAAATGAATGCACAAATGATAAGAAGTTATTGTTTGGCTTTACATAGTGATCATAGTATTTTTCATTATTTCAGAAAAACATTTTGCCCCTAAGTTTATCAAAGTAGAACCAGCAGGAAAGCTCTTACATTCTTACTCCAGTTGTAGAGTTTTTATATATTTCCAATAATAAATGACTGTGTAGGTTTATTCCTTCAATAGTTTTGTTTGTTTTACATTATTCCTTGAGGTAAAGACGTGGGTACACATCATTATTCAGTTTGGGCCCACATTCAAATGTTGCAACTGATCACAACCTTGATTATTTGTGCAGTTAACAGGTGTGAGGCCTGTATTATAAAAAGGGCACATAAACCGTGAAGGGACAAAATCACATGAACAATGAGAGGAGCAGCCTACCTTCGGAGTCCTCTGTCTGGATGGAATCCCATCGAGCACTGCAATGGCATCTTTGTCCAATTTCAAAATGGTATAGCATTCAGCTATCTTGTACTTCACTTCAATTTCTGATGGCAAACTCTGAAAGACAACATTCAGCGTAATGTGCATTTTTCTATTACCAAGCAAGGATTTTTAAATACATATATTTATACATTGTAAATACAAGTAAAAGTGTCAAACAAAGATATTTTTGTGTCTACCAAGGTGCAAAATAGTGTTCATCAAAACAACAAATGGAAAAACATATTTCTGCAACTGTTGTGTCATCCTGTAGTCTTTAGGTAATGCGGTCCTAAAACACACCTGTGCCTGTAGGTTCGATGCAGCTCCACCAGTAGACGTGCGGACTTTTGATGTTTTGCTGAGCACCTTCTTCTGTTGCAGTGCCATGCTGTACTTGCAGGCAGCATTACGATATTCCTTATCATGAAAGATGGAGTCTGCGTGGTAAACCAACAGCTGGTACTTCTGCGCAGGCGAGAACAGCTCTCTTGAATCAAAAACATACAAACAATAAAAGTAGTTAGAATCAGAGTAGGTGCAACAGAGAAAACGTGTCTCTGTATTGCACATGCTAACGCAACTTGTTAGTAGAAGATGCTAAAAGCACCTGATTGGTTTAGCCAAATTTATCAGCTGATGAATTATCCAATATTAACACAGCTGATCCAGCACATACTGGCAAGTGTTTCTGGTTGAAATACCTAAACCACTACTGGGTGGATTGCTGTGACATTTTCTAAATAGTTCCCAGAGGATGAACACTAATGAATTTGTGGATCCCCCAACTGTTTTTTTTGAATAGATGTATCCACAAATACTAAGACATCCATCTTGCCCTCAGTACAGATTGTAATAAGTTTATAGCTTATCCTCTGACTTGACTATGACAAAATATCTACAAAACAATAACAATATGAAAACGATAACAACAAATAAAGACAAAGTGTCTACTTATTAAAAACACAGGCGTGTAAAAAAGCAATCCAAGCAGTTTGAATAAGGAGTAATGTTAGAGGGATCCTGCTTCAGCTGTCTCCTGCTTGTGAGAAGTAATGTTGGGCTACATCACAACAAATACACTGTAATTTTGAAATCACGACTATTGACATAACTCGTTTTAAATCAATCACACTATATTGTCAATATTGTAAAGAGGGAAAAGGCACGCTTTTAACAATATATGTGATAATTCCTCCTATGTAATACTCGCTGATCGGTTGACTTTACAATACTTCAAGCTAACCACTAAATGTAGGCACCAATAACTGTAGGAGACGCTACATATGACTATTTCTTGGAACAGAATGTACACTCTGTCCTGGACTATTATATAATTTAAATAGTTATTCTCGGATTTTCTTGGGCTGTGTGTTTTGCGGCCGTGTGTTCGCATTGATTAACAAGCCTTACGGTTACAATCATTAATGTTAACTGTTGTTGTCTAGTTAGCTTTGGGCTATCACTGTCACGGGCTGACAACACAACACACTGGTGGAAAAAAAGCACCCTTCGGGAAATAGACGGACCCCGCCCCGACACTTACGGATTGTTATTACTCATCGTCAGCAATAAACTGCTCAATATCCGGACATTAGAGTGAAGGCCAGCGGCTGCCATATCCCGTACATGATCTATTACATTCATGTTCGTTAGGTTTAGGGCTTGCTTTAGGTTTCCGTCTCAAGTTAAAAGTTTGGGCTTGTAAACAGCAAACGTTAGCTAGCTTCTGTTGTATCAAATATGGCGCCGAACAACCTTCCTTCCGCATATTGCTGCTTTTAGGTGCTCTTCACAAGCTCGTGCTTTCAACTACTATTCTTGTAAATATGATATCTTCAGGAAGCCTGGGACTTTGGTGAACAAATTCTGTTTACATAGAGTTTATTTAAATTTTACAAACAATTAGTGAAATGCCTAGAGTGAAAATCAACGTTTGACAGATGAGTAAAACTTTTTCATTTCCCTTCAATAAATTAAGTAAGGTCACTTATGCAACATATTTCCGATGTTCATGAACGCACCTTGTGTACTTGCAGCAATATATTGTATTTAGTAACGTTAATTTATGTGAAGCTACTAAATTTAACATTGATTTTGAACAACGACTGTTAATTTAAACACTTGTTTAACGAAGACACATGACATAAATATAATCCATTAAAACTATTTGCTATTCATTAACATCAGAGATACCTTTTGGTTTTTATCTTTCATGCCTTAAAATAGCTGTATATGCCACTGGAGAGACACAAATACATCCCTAAATTAGAATATTGGAAATAATAGTCAAGCAAGAAGTCATTCTAATTCTAATATTAATATTGCACATACATATAATAACATATTGAGCTATACATTTAAAATGATAAATGATTATTATGGGCAGTAGTAGTAGTTTGTTTCAACAGGTGTTGAAAATAATATTTGGAACAATTTATTTAATAAATCGATTGAATAACAACGCAATATTAAATGATACCTTTTTGACAATTTTACACTCTCATACAAAATTATTTGTGAAGTGGTTTACTTACGTCTCTGTGTGAGAGATAATAAGAATCCCAAGCTATAAAAAGAAATAAGGCCAGACATTTTCTTCTCACCAAATCATAATAAAACACCTTCAAATAATCAATTTGCAATGAAATCAGTCCGTCAGCATTAACACCAAGTGGTCTGGGATGTCAGATGATCTCTTTGCTGAGACTTGAGACATAGGCTACACTATTATGATGTCCCAGATTGAACTTTCTCTGGAAACATACCTCTAATGCTACTGAACTGTAGTGTATTACAAATCGATCAGGAATCATGTCGGCCATGGAAGTCATTTAGGAAGGTTTGAAAGAACGTGTCCAGGTTAGTGCCTGTTGAGTTCTCAAGAAACGTTGCCTTGAACACATAAACCACAAACACACTACCGACGCGCATGCGCACAGCTAAAGCCAGCAGCTGAACCTTGTGTCAAAACACAGAGGGAAATCAGCAGCAGGCAGCGCAAGATCGCACCTCGATTTCAGCTGTAGCTCTATTTTTTTCGGAAAGTATTTGTCGACACAAAGTGTTTTTCATTTACGTCCGCGTACCATGACCGAACAATCAGCATTACTGCTTCGAAAACAACTGGCAGGTAATATGAATACAAAACTGTACGCAAGTGTAGCCGATATAAAGGCTACCTACCTAGCAGCTAACGTTAGCTTTTTTTAGCTACGCAAAGCTATGTTTACGCCATGGGAGTAAGCTCAGAAAGCTAACCAAGCAACATAATGGGTTCCTTTATCAATGCAGTTCAGTGTGTGGCTACACTGTTTTCATTAGCTGATCTCTGCTGTAAATAACGATACACATTTTAAAGTATACGTGTCTCAAATAACATTATATCGGAACCAACACTGAATCGCAACGCCAACCTTGCTAGCGGGCTAGCAAGTTCGACATTAGTTAGCTGACGGAACAAAGGAATAATCAATCCAGGCACTCATCTGCTCTGATGACTTTAGCTTTGGTAATGTTAGCTTTATACATTCCAAGTCGTACATGGACTAATCTGCTACTATACCAGTAGCAACTTGATTAAAATTACAAACTCACCTCCTTGCTATATATGGAAATAATGTAACGTTTATGATGTCAAATCTGGCTCCGACTGTAACGCAGCTTAGTTAGCGGCTTTCAGTGAGGACACGCAGCTCAGTGTTCAAGCTGTCAACGAAGAAACTCATGTTGTTTTCCCGTTGTCTTCTTTTGAGAATCATCATCAATATTATTACTGTTGGTGGCGGTCGCGTGTCTTTTCTTGTTAATGTCATACACATGGACCCCGACACCGAGACAGCTGCTGACAGTCCAGTTCAGCGTCTGGATCCCCGTCTCTGCAGCCGGCTGGATAAAACGAATGGGCCCTTTTTTAAACTGATATGTTTGCATATCATGTCAGTGAAATGATATGAGTAAATCTATGGTTGTTGCTAACACCCAGTATAGCAGATATCGTTAAAGTTAAGAAGTTTTTGACTGAACCACCTTGGTATGAATGACGTGCAAATCGTTTGTGTATGACTGTGGTGCTTCTGTACAATTCATTTTAAGGGGTTGGTGGTCTCTGAGAAAATGGCATTTGTAATTTTAATATAATGGTCAAGCAAGCAGGGGGGGGGGGGTGCAGACAACATTCATTTGACTTAACTGCAAAAGTGAAAAAAGGTCAGAAAACTGTAACACAGCCTTCAGTATAATGAAAACAAACCTGAGCTACATGAGGCTCAGCGTCCCACACAACTTCTATCACAAAATTGATATTATTTGAGTATTTTTCCCAGCTGACCTACATGGTTAAAGTTAAACCTGCTGTGATAATGTACTGTATTGCCGTAACAACTGACTGTGGTGCTGAAATGACAGCAACCATCCCCCCACTGCATCTACTGATATAAAAAAATTAGACAGGGGGCCATCATCCTATTCCATGACTGATCTAGCACATTGTACTGGTTGTACAATATGCTAATTCTGCTTTCTGCGTGGGGAGGATGTGAATCAGTCTTCACACTGGTTGATTCAATACAGTTCTCCAAGTTGGGGATTCAGTTTAACAGTGATTATTATTTTTGGTAACCACGATTTGATTCAGTGATCATTAGTGTGTCTTCTATTATATTTAATGAATGACGTTGCAACAATAGAAGATTACATACAAGATACAAAATGACAAATAGACAGAATTCTCTTTCAAACATTTTTAAATGGAGACACAAAATCTATATGTTATACTATATGTTTCTCTTATGTCACTAAATATTACATGATAAACACTGAAAACTGAATATCTCCTATACTGATTAAACAAGTTCTATTAGCAATGCTTTAAGCATATGAATCAGTGTCACTGCTGCAAATTGTTTTAAGGCACCTGTTTTTATTTGTTGTATGAAAAATTGTGCCAGAATCTCATATCTGGGCTCAGGAGATCATATCAGCACAATTCATGCTTGGCTTTTTGAGAGCAGAGGTGTTAATTAAAGGGGTTAGTGCAGCACTTACTGTGTATTCAGTCTGGTCAGCAGCTGCTTTGTGAATGCAAACTCAACATTCCCCACAGTTGCTTCACAATAGAATCCGTATCAACAGCAGTTATTAAAACAAAAAAACAAAGTGGCTCACTTTAGATTTACCTACACCTTCTTTCATACTTATTGTAAGTGACATCAGCTCAGATTCTTTATGGCTGATGCGTCTTCATTCTCCTCTGAACGTGTTTACTGTTCACCGTTACTTGCAGCCACTAGGTTTTTTTTTCCTATGCTGTTTTTAAAAATCAATTGAAATCCCTCTATGTGGTTGTTTGAAATCTTATCATGCTTTGCCATGTAATGGTTTTCTGTTGAGTTTTGGCACCAAAGCATTGTTCCTCTGACGCGCACCAAATCCTGAACTACTGTTAAATCTGCTTTTTAACACCTTTTTATAAGCTGTAAGGAAAAAATGTGTGTGCTAATCTGGCAAATTATACAAATTGGCTTATGACATTGTTATCTAGCACCACTTTAATCACCATCCCTCCTATTTCTCTCCTTTTGCAAGGGATTTTTCAACGTAACAACAAGCAACTTTGAGTGTTAACTTTTTCAAAATATACCCAGTAATCTTATCTGACTACTTACCTGGTCACACACACACACACATCTGTCATCTTTGTGAAATATTGCTATGGTTTTTCATTTCCAGCTCATTGCAATTAAAAGATACTTGATGCCTCTTTTTCCAGAGCTCAACAAGAACCCCGTGGAGGGCTTTTCAGCTGGTCTGATAGATGATGATGACATATATAAATGGGAAGTTGTGATAATTGGTCCACAAGATACCCTTTTGTAAGTGAGAAATATTTGGTAAAGAATGTCTTTGCTTGAGAAATATACATTACAATTTAAATGCATCATTTCTCATTTTGTCTTTGTTCTGTTCTTTGAATTGCAGTGAAGGAGGGTTTTTCAAAGCGTACCTAACCTTTCCCTATGATTATCCACTACGGCCTCCAAAGATGAAGTTCATCACTGAAATCTGGCACCCAAATGGTAAACACATTCATCTGACTCTGTGATGTTTGCTTAGTTCAATCCTTCCCTTGGTCTGGACAAATAAATGCATTTTCTTGCTGCTTTTCTGAATAATTTTAAAGGTTTTTGTGATTCAGCAAAAGTCCTTTTGAGTGTAATAGTATTGACAGCCGTCGTCACATTATATTGAGTCCATGCTCCCATTCTCTACAGTTGCAAAGAACGGGGATGTTTGCATTTCAATTCTGCATGAGCCAGGAGAAGATAAGTTTGGGTATGAAAAGCCAGAGGAGCGCTGGCTTCCAATCCACACGGTAGAGACAATCATGATTAGCGTTATCTCCATGCTGGCAGATCCCAACAGCGACTCACCAGCTAATGTGGATGCTGCGGTGAGTTCCACTACTTATCCCATTCCCCTGACAATCTCTTCCCCATTCCTGTTATCTGGGCAGGTCCAAGAAAACTGAGGCTTTGTCATTAAAATAATCTGATGTTGCTCTTATAGAAAGAGTGGAGGGAGGACCCTAACGGTGAATTCAAGAGGAAGGTGGCTCGCTGTGTAAGAAAAAGTCAAGAGATGGCATTTGATTAGGAGTCAATTTTAAATTCCAGGGTAAGTAAATGGAATAGTTTCAGCTATGTTATAGTCACATGTGAAACCATGCTTCTGGAAGTAATAGTAATTATGATGTTTGTTTTTTTCAGTTAAAGGAAATGCCTTCAGATGGAAGATTTCAGCAAAAGGCTTTTGCACCCCTTGTTTTGCCAGTCAAAGGAATTGGTTGGCTTCAACCACGTTTCTGTGAACGGTTGTCCTTTTCCGCAAGACGAGCCAATTTGAGAAACCCTACCAGCGAAATTAACCTGTTTCCTACCTGGAATTGTATATTTAATGTTATTTATTTTGAAAAATTAATGATGTAAGATATGTCACTACTGTAAATTAACTTGCTTTTTTATCTGCTGCTGAACAGTTTCTACTTTATACCAGGTTTCTTATGCAATTTAGTGGTCAAGATTGTGTAAAACAAAACGATAATCCGTTCCCATTAGGTCATCACTTGTCCTCCCTGCTGAATACTTACCACCAGATTAATGTCGGCCCAACAAATCTCTGTCAATAGATGTGATTATTTTCAAAACTGTCATTGAATCACTGTTGCCTTTTGTTGGCTTCACCTCCTCACAGTCTGCTTGTTGTTTAGACAGTCAGGTTGAAAACCTTTTTAGAGGGAGTTTTCACAGTTGTCTTTCTTTTTCCGAGAAACGGCCTCCTGTTAGCATGTTCTTCTTATGATCGTGTATGTCTGAGGTATAAAACCATGACTCTCAAAACTGCATGCTCCCCTCAAACAGCTGTTGTGTATTGTTGCTAGCTGTAGTTGTAAATGGAATGCTTTACTCAGTGATTTGAGAGATATTGTTTTATAATACATTGACCTGCACAATCATAGCTAATGGTAACAGAAGGTTTGTTGTGCCAATGTCTCAGGAGCACATTTTGTTTGGGTCTCGATTAGCAATCACTAAAACAAACCTTATTATTCCTGACCCTTTCCCTTAACACATGGCCCTCGTGGTCAATGAAGATATCTATTAATTATCATTAGTCTGTCTTTTCACAATGTTGTTATAAATCATGGACAACCAAATACAGTCTGTGAAAATAGCCTAAGCTGTGATTATTCCACGTGTTAACATCTGAGTTTACCTCAATTTGAACAGATTAAACATTTGATGAGGATTATGGTTGTTTGAGTTCTTAATCTGTTAACACGGGGAATTTTAGAGGCTCCATAGTAGATTTAGTCGAGTCGTTCTTACTTTGTTTTGTAGTGTTACCTTTTGGCTTTCAATCAGTGTGTGGATACATGATGTAAGTCACATTCACTTGTGGGTTTAAACTCTTGAGGAATCTGGGAAGATAATGCTCTTTAATTCTATAAACATCTTGAGTTCTGTTTGGTGCATACTTAGATCATATTTATCACCTTTACTTTATCATTGAATTTGGGTTGTAATTCTTGATAGAGACTTGAAGTTAACTCACCACTTAGTAAAGTATTAATAGGTGTTCTGATGGGGAAATGAACACAATCCTGCATCTAGGTTTTATTTTGAAACAATATACACAGTCATGTTTGGGTGGAGTCTGGAAACCAGTGGCTTTTCACATTGATGGTGTTGCCATGGTGACATCTATTTTAAATGATGTTATCCATAATTGAGCTGTGACTGACATTGAAAATTAGCTAACCATCTTTTGGCGCATGCAATCAGGTTTGAAGGAGTTGGGTATGTTTAAATATACCATTGTTAGTACATTCTGGGTGAATGTGATGTGTACAGTTAGTAGATTTCTGTAGACTTGATGATCACATAACTGCTGTTGACATTACCTTTTTAAGTCAGAATTTTCTAACCTACCATGACCTCCTCTGACCGGTGTTCACTGTATTTAATGTCATTAAGCAATACGCTCTGAAAATGGTGTGTCCAGGTAATCCACCCCAACGCCATTATTTGTTTTGAGGTTTTTCTTTTTTCCATTTTGTGTCAATGCAATGTATATTAGACATGATGCTCAATAAAGTGTGTAAACAGAGTGACTTGTAATGTTGTTTGTGTGTTACATTTTAGATGAGAACACGCTCTGGGTTCAAGTATATTAGCCCTCTGCTCTGTAATTGGAACCCTGGAAATAGTGTCAGATTTCAGGGCTGGCTTCATTTCACACTAAGCTGGCTGCAACACACTGAGCTGATAAAGATGCTAGCAACCTCTGACACAGCGACAAGAGAAATTGGAATTGTAAATAACCATGAGAAAGCGAGTTACATTTGTTGAGCAGCTGAAAACAGAAAACCTGTTAAAAAATGGAAGTGGTCCAATCTTGATGAGGTAAGGCCACAATGTGAGTGTTGACGGCTAGAATCCATGAATATAGATGGATTTTTTTCTCAAACTGAGATTATTCCTTTTTAGGTCTACAGAATTGAAACAGAGATGCACAGATGGTGAGTCTGACATTCCTTCAAATGCAAACCAAACACACAAGCCTGTTTTCAATAGTGATTAACAAAACAGAGTATTTGAATGCACACAAAATCTAAAATATAATTGTGGAGGTCTGGTTTCTAGCTGATGACTAAACTAAACCTCTGTCTTAGAGTAATTGTCTGCTTATGTAATTTCTACTGGTGAGACAAGTATTTTAGTTTATAGAAGTATGTAAATATATATATATATATATATATTATTTTTTTATGTAATTTTTTTTACTTAAAATAAGCCAATACTATAAGTAAAACTCCATACTTTTTCAATTCTACTTAAGTGAAAGTGCA